>JAVSBT010073441.1:0-16475 GCA_033118115.1 Pharyngocirrus eroticus
TCCAATCCCAATCCCAAAGAATAGGTAAATCCCAAATCCCAAATCCCAAGAAATTATATCTGAAAATCCCAAGTCCCAAACAATTAAAAAGGCAAAACCCCAAGTCCCAAGGAACCCCTCCCCTCAGAAACACTCGATTTTTTACTGAAATAAACATGTTGATAGTGATACTCAATCTTCCTCTCCACACATATAAAAGTATTTTACACAATCTAATATTTGAGGTCGAAAATACAGAGCCTAACGCGTTCAGTGCCGAAACATCTATACATCCCTACATGGCCATTTCAAACGAGACATGTCACATGATAAAAGTAGACAGCTCTTCAACAAAATGTAAACAAAGGTTTGTCAATGCCATGTGCTCTTACTGTCATCTCACAAATCTTATGGTACAAAGTCAAAAGATAGAAAAAAACATATTTGGAAAAGATTTTTTTTAATTTCTTTTATTTCAACTGATGCCTTTGGGTCTATTCTTTCACATACTAAAAGTCCTAAATATCACTCCCTTTGCACCCAGTCCCTTTAACATGCTCAATGAAATCAAATTAGGTCATCAAAAATGTATGATATACAGTTCTACTTTAAAATTAACCCAACAACAACAGATGTTGAGTGACCACAGTTCAAATTCTAAAAAATACTCATTCATAAGTCAAATGATATAATTATGTGCATGCATGATAATATGAGGGTGCAAATTGCACCAACTTTTCCATAGAGTATTTTACAGCTCTGTGTCTTTGATCAACATAAAACCTTCACCCCAACCCCCCTGTATATCCTTATGTATATAACTGAATGAGAGTCAATATGTCCTTGAACCTAAATGTCAACTCTGCTATCAAGACAGATTTAAATACTTACAACATACACTATATACAGAGAGAATAGATGTATATAACACCACAGGTCATTCAAAGCTTAAAAGTTAAAGACCCAGATTGTAAGAAGAACAAACAGCTACCAACTGTTGTGTCATAATGAAGATACACAAGATAGCAGTGTATCAATACGATCTTCCTTTAAAAGAAGGGAGCTATAAATGGTCAGATGGCAAAGAAGTTGGAGTTTTTGATTCAACAGTAGTAGAAATCACAACAGATTCAGGAGTAAAAGGCTATGGAGAGGTAAGTAGAGTCAAAATCCCATCGCTCAAGTTCTGTAACATACAACTTTGCATAATACTAGTTGACTGTATCAGAAATCTTTGAAGTATTCATATTCAAATGGAAACAGAACATTGAAATAAACTATACATGTATAGTTTACATGTAAGTTATCTGACCTAGACTGGAGTGGTGAAAGATATGGATTGATTTCACTTGCTCTACAAAATTGAAAGATGATTTGTTTTACAGTTGAACAGTATGGACATTTCGATGATCCGATTTTATTTCATTACACATGTTTAGACCTTTGAGCACAGCATCATCAGTTAATATGTTTAAATATTATGATGCTGTGAAGCGAATAAAGCTTGCTTCCATACTGAAAATAGACTGAAATTAATTCAATAAAGAGCAGCTTTAAACCTATCTTTACAAATGCATGTGTGTGCAATCCTTTTCAAAGTTCTGTTGCATACACAACAAAAATAAATCAAAATTGTGGTAAATCAAAGGTAAAAAGTTTATGCTCTTTGCAATAAAGAAATTGGGCAACAGTCAGTCATCAAACAAAATAAGCTAAAAAAGTATAACCATACTAATTTATTTGTGAAACTGTGGAACATGTGATATAACCAAAGAGCCTATAAACCTATTGACCTCTCCCACATTTTATATATAGGTATGTCCTTTAGGTCCGTTTTACCTGCCCTCATATGCAAATGGAGTAAGGGCAGGGATCAAGGAATTGGGACCCAAACTCATTGGAGAAAACCCCCTTGAATTGGGGAAGCTCAATACAACCATGGACTATCATTTAAAAGGACATCCCTATGTAAAAACAGGGATAGATGTAGCATGTTAGGACATACTTGGAAAGGTGGGTATTTTTTGTCAATAATTGTAGGGAGCACAAGAGACCGAGAGTTGAAATAAGGGGCCTGGTTGTCTCATAGCTTTTATCGCCATAAAAATGTCCTTAAGACAAGAATATGCATACCTTCATAGAATTATTTTTCATATTTTTGGACAAAAGCTCCCAGAGCCCTAGGCCCCCTTAAATAAAGTATTTGAGATAATAGAGAATACAAACTCTGGTTGCATATATCAAACAGTACTGTTTAATTTTGAGGTTTGAGGCCTACTTTTATGATATCTCTTTTTGTATGTGTTTAGATTTGTAACTTGCCAGTGTGCACATTACTTGGAGGGAGATATGGAGAAAGTGTAGAGCTTTACAGGGCCATCAGTCAGGGGAGCCCAGATGCAATGGCCAAAAATGTGAAAGGCTATAGGGATCAAGGATATAGAAAATTCCAATTGAAGTTAGGTGGTGATCCTAATGTTGACATCAATAGGATCTGCCAAGTCAGGGCCACCCTTAGAGATGAAGATGTTCTTGTTTGTGATGCAAATACAGGTACAGAAAAAGGGTTCATTCCTTTACTTTTCGCATACTTCTTCAAAAAGGTCATATGCCCTTGAATTCACAATCATAGAAATGTAGGGAATGAAAGTACATAATTGTTAATTGGACTAAAACTTACTATACTAGTAAACAATTTCAGCATGTTTGTGCTCATTTACAATTACATGTACATGAAATGGCATCTACTGTTTTCATATGTCTTATGGTATCAATCAAGTTACAAAATTAGAATAAAATGAAATGAATTAACAACTGTTTTATTACAAAGTTGGTATTTAATTTGTCTTCTGGCAGGCTGGCTTCCACACCAAGCCATTAGGATATGCAAAGCTGTTGAAGATCTAGATGTTTACATTGAGCAGCCTTGTCTCACTTACCAAGAATGTCTACATGTTAGGGATCACACTGATAAGCCTTTTATACTGGATGAGAATATAGATGACCTTGGCAATCTACTTCAATGTCATAAAGATAGGGCAGCCGATGTTGTCAATTTAAAGATTAGCAAATTTGGTGGACTTACAAAGATAAAACAGGTAAAAAAAAATTTACCATTGGGTAAACCATTTTAAAGTTTATATAATTTCTTTCAATGTAAAATTATATTACATATAAACTGTATACTTCATAATAATAGTACAACAATGTAGTCTGTTTTATGGACTGTGTGTCTATGGATGTGTTTTTATAAATATAAATCACCAAATTACAAGCCCATGATCATTGCTTTTTATTTCAAGATAACCTGATGCAGTTGGAATGGCCTTAGATTTTCTTTCCAACAGATAAAATTAAGTTGGTACCAATTAATAATAACAAAATTCTTCTTTCAGGCAAGAGATTTGTGTGTTTCAACAGGAATTGCTATGACGATAGAAGATACTTGGGGAGGTGACATTGTCACAGCAGCCATTGCACATTTAGCACACAGCACCCCAGAAAAATACCGCTTCACTGCTACAGATTTCAATAGTTACTGTACAGTGTCTGTTGCTAAAGGGGCACCCTCTCGTTTAAATGGCAAAATGAAGGCTTCTACAGACCCAGGTCTTGGCATAATACCAAATATGGATGTTCTTAAAGACCCAGTCTTCTATATCTGAAAAGATTTTCTTCCATCTTTTAGAAATAAATGCTTTTCAATCTAATCTCCAAAAAAGAAACCAAATTTATTCACAATCAATTACTTTTTCAAATTATATATAATGGTTTTTTTTTATAAAGTTACGTTTTACGGTACATACAGTCTTCTGACTTCTTATCATAATTATATACCTTGCAGCTGTTCTTAATTTCATTGAATTTGTACATTTATTTACATAACTGTTTTGTTGGTATTGTACTTTTATGTATTAATTCCACACTTTCCAAAGAGGTTAAAAAGGAATAGAAAAAAAGAATCAAATGTTATATACCTACTGTATTACAAATAACAGGCCTGAACATATATTTGAATGAGAAAAAGGAAGAAATCTTATAGTTGAATACGAGACACTCCTACTAGCAATTAATTGATTGATAAAATAGATTTGATTAAAGAGAAGTGGTTAGTTGTTACATTGAAATTATCATTTTTGTGTTTACCCAGATATTGTAGAGCAATATTCAAGTATTTTCTTAATTATTTTATATTCATAAATTATATACTTTTCATTTCATATTGTAGCAAAATCTTACAGGTTAAAATGCAAAACAATAATTCTTTAATGATTTTATATGACATTGTGTAAACAACTGTATCAAAAGAATTCTATTTAAGAACTTGATTGTATCTTTGACAGTTAAAAAGGTATTTCACAAATCAATACATGTCAGTTTGGCAAACATATATTTTGGCTCAAAGCTGTCATAACTGAGATGGCAGAGTTCAATGTCGTGTCAAAGCTAAGTGAAATATGTCAATTGTATTCCTATAAATATGGACAGAGGTTCCATTAATAAACCAGTTTTAGTTTTGCTAACAAACCATGCGTTTAGTTCCACAAGAAAAGCTACTACGCAACAGCTTTACAACAGCTGGTGGGGAACCCGGGCACTTGACAACCGAGATGCAAAAGTGCTTTTACATTGATTTTGATACTCCTACGCCCAATCCTGTTTAGATCGGGAGAACTATGAAAAATGAAAAAGAGTTATCATATTCACAAACTAACCGAAACCCGTAACTCATTGTTTATCAATTACATTTCTTTTTAACGATTTATAGAAAACGCAAACATGTTAACACTAGAGGCAAGAATCACTGCAATTTTATTTGTAAACAACCGTTTCTAGTACTAAACACAAGGGACAAGGAAGCTCAGTGTACATTAAAAAGAAAAGCAAATGTCATGAATCAGAGGGTCGCCAGTTCAAACCGCGGCCAAGCACCTTGGTGTGTCCTTGGGAAAGACACTTTATCGTTATCATCCCCACTTCACCAAGGTGTAAAATGGGTACTGGTACAGGACGACAAATGCTCATAATATCATGAAGACTGGCTATAGCTGCACTGTTAAAGTTGTGCTGTACATTCCCTAGGGAGGATAGGAAGAAATTAATGTGTGAGTATGGCCAGCAAAACTATAAATAAAAACGTAAAATGAAAATAAATCGTGTGTTATTCAACCTTTCGGTTGGAAAGCAGTACAACAAACAAACAAATATAAATGTTGGTCAATCTGGTTAACTTCGCACGTGCCACCTTAGTATCGGATTAAAATCAAAACGAGGTTTTAATATTCTTAAACTTTTTCACACAACAAAATAAAAGTGATGTTATGCGCAAGCTGTCGTGCGTTTTTTATAACTATAATTATTTTCTTTAGAGCTAGTCTTTATTTATGGGGGAGAATAGGGCTGTAAGTCAACGTCACGGATTGGTGCTGCGACTGTACGCGCAGAATATCGGGTACAGGCAGAGACTGGAAAAACGTTTCATCGTTCCCATGGTAATATCTGCGTGTGTTTAAAAAAATCGGGTACTCAAACACAGCAACAGGTACATATTTTTACGGCGTGGATGGGGTCGAGGTTGTGACTCGAGCAGCCGACATTTTATTTGTTGTTTTTAAATTCTCCTAATTATATCAAGCTAGATATTTTGATGCAGTCAAAAATGGAAAATTTCTGGAACATTAAGCAAGATCCACATCCTGTCCTTACTTGGGTATCTAGACCTGAATATGTGGATGATTGTCAACTATTAAAGGACTTTTTAATGTACAAGTATGCCACTGACATCACTAAGTCACCCATTACTTTGTGTGATTTTTGTACAGAGTATCTTGATTACTTAACGATTAGACATTCACACATTGAGGAAAATGCTCCTGTCAAACAATTTGATGATAGTTGTTCCAAACTGATGCGACTTGCGTGGAACCATAAGGTTAGAGGAAAGAAAATTCGTCACTTGGGACTTCTTTCTCTTTTACACAATAAATTTTTCGATAACAGTTCCTTTGATCTTGAATCCGCTGCACTTGGGTTGTTGTACAAGAAAGATGATGGAAGAGAAGTGTATGAGTTCAGACCTGCATTCATGGAAGATTATTTACTGGCCCTCCAGCACCTCAACAGCCTGGCTCATGATGTATCCATGGCATATATTCCCAAACATCTTGGAAGTTCTTTAAAAGAGAGTATGAAAAGATTTTCTAAAACTAGTGATGCCTGGCTTATGACTTTTGGGTTGATAAATCAAGATAAAAGGACAAAGAGCCATCTTACAAGATTGGTGACGGTACAGTAGCTTTTTGTGTATTTGAGCCCACTGCTTATTAAATCCTATTTGCATACGAGTTATATGAGGCAACCATATGAAACCATAGTAATGCAGTTTGTACTGCATGGGCCGGTTTCAATTAACTACTTAAGTTCTACTCATTTCTCAAAATGCACATATCTCCAAAGTTTGTGTTATTGTACTACTAAATTAAGAGGCTTAGTCCTACTATATATATAAGAAGTTAATTGAAACAAGCCCCTGAACCTTTTCCTCATTTGTAAGTGCCTAAATAGAGCTGCTATGACCTGAAGTTTTAAGAATTTATTGTAATTTGGTCTTGATGAATATGGCTTACTATTTTCTTACTTCTAGGACATTTTGAAACAGTGCAGGAGATACGGAAAATTGTCAAATTTTGAGATTGGTCACTTGTGTGTTGAAGCCATATATGAAAGCCAGAGTGAGGATGCTACATTGAGGCATACCTTATTAGATACCTTTACTCTCAACCAAAGCCTATATTACTCCAAGCATACCCTATCTAAAGAAAAAATAGACTACACTTTGAGTGCTCTCAGTTATCTAATGTTCACAAGCCAAACAATGTATGGGCTACACCTACCGCACTGCGAGATAGATGAAAAAAATATAAAAATGTTGGCAAACAGAGGGGTGAAAATCACTGGTAACTCAATAGAAGTTCTGAATCTTCAAGGGAATCAGATTGGTCCCTATGGCTTGCGCAGCATACAGAGGGTTCTTGCAACTGCAACAAAATTGTCTAACCTAGACCTTTCAGAGTGTTATCTGAGTGATGAAGGTGTACAAACCCTCACCAATTTCTTTGAGTGCATGCCCTTGCAAAACTTGAATCTAGCACAAAATTGGATCACAAGTATAGGCATTAAGGCAATGGTTGCCAAATTTAAGTTTTGTTATCATCTGGAGGCCCTAAATCTGTCCAGTAATCTTCTTACAGACAATGCAGCAACTATTCTAGCAAATGGATTACCCATGGTCAATTCACTAAAAGTGATAGATTTGTCAAATAATCAGATTGGCCCAGATGGAGCAAGCCAGGTCGCTTTACAGTTGCCATGCATGGAAAAGATAGAGAAGATATCAACTCAAGAAGACCGCTTTGAAGAATTTGAATTGTCTCAGATTAGTGAGAAAGCCAACAAACAGGTATGACAAGTATAATTGTACCTTGCATAGAAGTTTAGAAGATCTTATGTTTTATCTTTTTCTTACATGTCAAGATGAATGGCAGGAGTTTGATTATTGATATCTATAAACAAATGACTTATAAGGAATTATTGTATTTTCATATTTCATTTTAGATTTGGCAACTCACTTCCAATGAATTTGACACAGAACCAAGAAAAACTCTGGAAACTGGAATCTTACTGTTTAAGCGGAGGTGTGATATGGAACCTGCCATACCAATTGAATCACCAGAAGAGGAAAGTGTGAAAAGCATGAGAGAGAAGTTTCCATATCCAAGAAAATTACATTCCTTTCCCAAAATGGCATCATCATCGACAACTTTGGTTTTTAGATCACCTATAGTTGGACGTAGACATAAGCAAAAAACACCTCTTTTACTCAATCAGTCATTGCCTATCCTTGTATAAAAAAAGTTCCGGTTACAAGGCTAAGGGCATTATATCTATAGTGTGCTGGTCTACAGTTTTGTTGATATAAGCAAACATTATCAGTTGTATATTGTATTTTAGCATTTCACTTTTTACAGTTGTGTTATAACTTTCAGTAGTTATCCAATAATCTAATAATGGAAGATCTGCAAGTTATTACCTGTCTCCTTGTAGTTATAAGCTTGTGTGCTTTCTATTTTTAGAGCATGAAATCACATATTACATCTAATGATTCTGTCATTTTAAATGTTGTCTTGGTCCTCAAACATTTTGAATACATGGTGATATTATTATTATCTAAATTTGTTTTTAAATTATTCTGCATTTTTGCAAATGAAAAAAATTAAGGACATATAGGTGTGTGTACATACATAAATCCTAAATATAAACAATTGTTTTGAAACCAGAGTTTAGAAGATACCTTTTTAATTTTCAGGTGAAATGAGGAATGCATGATGAAATATCTAAAAAAAAAATCTGTACATATAATATTATACAGTATGTTACATTTAAAAGGTTAGGACCATTTGTTCAGAGGATGAGAATACTTTATTATTCAGTTTGAAAATGACATGAATGCACGTAATTGTATGATGAAATTTCTTAATAAAGCAGTTACAATTAAGTTTTTTTTTAGTTTTGGTCATTTAAATTCATGAATGAAAAAGTCTTGAATAAACAACGTGTGCAACCCCTGATATAAGGGCATTGTTTGTAAATTCTAAAATTAACTGAATCAATGAGAATATTTGCTTTGTAGGTTTGATCTTTGATTTTGATAATTCCAAATTTAATTTAGTCCTTTTGTTTGGAGGTTTTGGTGTTTCTTCCAAGTCTTGCCCCTGATTGCATGTTTCGGCTTTATCCTGCAACCCCATCCAGTTCGCTAACAATACAATCATACACTGTGGGAATAACTGATACACAACACTGTCTGGTGGAGGTAAATCATCTATACAATTGATGTGTTTTTCTTTGAATGTGTCCACTTTAGAATTTATTTTTCCAAGCATCTTATAAAATTCTTTTCCCAGCCATTCTGCCACAACAGTCATAGCAATGTTTGATTTTTCAGACATACCAAAGTCATTGCCAAATTTGATAAGGGTCTCTTTTTCTTTACTCAAAATGACATACTGTTCTATAATTTCAAATGGAAACGGTGTTGGTTCTTTTTTTCTCAGATATTCTTGCTGAAAAAAATCTAGTAATAAATTTAACTTATCAAATAAATATTTTTGATGGTCACAGATTCTTTTGGATTGCTTTGTAATATAATATTTGACATCATTAAATGTCTGTTCAACTGAAGATACAGGTAGGTCATGCTGTTGATCTTTGAAAGATTCCTCATTAGATGGCATGTACACTGCAGTAAAGCTAGCTTCTGGTAAGATAACTTTTTCATTGCTTGAATTCATTACATTGACACTTCTCACTGGACCTCTGTCTAAAACTGTTGATGTATATGATTCTTTCAAAAAGTTTTCTCCCATTTTCATCAGCCATAAATCCTAGGATAAATAATACATATACAAACTAAAGTAGCCGCATGAGAAAAAATCAATATAACCTTCAATTTCTATATTTTCTAATTATAACTAGTGATTTCAATCACTAGTTATACATTTCAGTCCAAGTTATAATATGCCAGTTTGATTCACATTTTGTAACATTCAAAATCTAATAATACAGGTAGTTATTAGTTAAGAATACTTTGATAGAATAAAAATTCTGCCAAGGCCATTCCAAATTGATTAGTTGGTCGATAGATGCGGCTGGGCCATTTATAATTCATTTTTTATAGTCAACAAAATAATTCAAAAACGTAGTCTTAATTACATACATTTTCAGCTAGTAATAGAGAATTATAAAGAAGTTTTTTGTGCAATAAAAGATATTCCTGCCAGTTATATGGAAATACAAAAAAATGGCCTGTAGCATCCATTGACCAACTAATCAATTTGGAATGGCCTGGTAGAACATTTTAATTACCTTAAGGGAAGTAATACAGTCTTTTTGAAATAATTGGTCCTTATATTCAAATGCAACCTTGAACATCCCTTGGATTGTGTAAAACCAAACACCACAATTATTCAATATTCCTTCTATCTTAGTTCCTGAAAGAAGAGTAGAGGATGCTTGCTTTGATATATTGTTTCATTATATAGTTCTTGATTAGAAGCAATCACAATGGCTAAGAAAATCATGAAAAGTTTTAACTTTTATTTTGCATAATGTTGATACAGGATTTTGTTTGTTTGGTGTGTTCTTATATCACATTAAAACTGTTTCATCTTTTAATAATTCATCCAACCAACATTCAACAACCATGCTGAGTATGAAAACAACTATGACTTATTGAAAGATGGACTGGAGGGCTTTTTAAAATACCTTGAGGGTTGATTTTTGTGGCCATTCTTTCTTTTGAATATCTAGCATGTATTCTACTGAAGTTTTTTGGATCTTGTTTGCAACCATACAAAACATCTGCTCCTAGAAATAGTACTGTATCAGTATCCTGAAAAGAAGAGATAACAGATAACATGTTCTAGTGTTGAAATTAATTATTCTAGTACTACATAATCATCTTCAAAAGTTTTTGTTCCAATGTGAAATAATTTATTTCATTATGATTCTTAGAACCAACAAACATTTGCTTATATCATGGTGTATCACACAAATGTACCAAAATCATTCTCACCATAAAATAAAGGGGGGGGGGGGGGTGAGGGATTCTCTGGTACTTGGGTTTCACCCATTTGAATTGTTTGGGACTAGGGATTTACATAATATAGAATTCCTTGGGATCTGGGATTTACTTATTCTCTGGGATTGAGATTCACCCTTTTTGAATCGTTTGGGATTTGGGATTAACCATTTGAATTTCTTGGGATCTGGGATTTATGCGTGAATTAAATGGGATTGCGATTTATAGAAAAATTTGATTCTTTGGGATCTAGAATTTGGGTTTTATGGGTGACTAGAAAGGGATTTTGATTTTTGATTATCTTATTTCTAGGACTCTGGGATCGGACACCCCTCACACACACACCCCTTAACAAAAATCGAATACTCAAAACGTATTCACAGATGGACATATACATTCTAATATTTAGAATACAATATTGTGAAAATACAAGGTTTCAAAGCAGAAATTTCTCCATGTCCTTATTTCATGTTTGAATGTACGTTAAAGTTAAATAGGCATCGTTAGGTATTTTTGTAAAAGAAATGCCAAAATGACTAATGTTTCTTTTTTCCTTTTTTGGCTTCCTTCTTCAAACTACACTAAACATGACTGAGTCCCCAAGTTTTTATTCGTTTAGATATTGCTTTAGCAGCTTTCCTGTCGCAAGAGGTGCCATCTAGTGAACTAAGCAATATTGAGAAAACACTTGATTGGCTTGATCCAGATGGTGCTGCCTCTAGTGATAATTTAATGTACCATTGCAAGGAAAACACTACAGCCTGCAGCCAGACACTCATTGGGATTAATAAATTTGCATCAGTTGATTACTGGTATTTATTTTGTATTTACTGATTATACGCAGGTTCTTCTTTTCTAAGATTATAAAATTCTCATAACTTCCTAGTTAATTTGGTTTTAATCACATGCCACCATATATTGATAACCCCCACCTCCTTTTCAGGAAAGAATATAGACACTTCTCTTGAGACCAAGTGTGTCTAATACATGAAACTAAAATTTACCATGCTTTTGATTATGAATAAACTTATGTGTGTAGTATCATATGAATTTCACTCTTTCTTTTCTAAAGAATTATCGGGGCGTTACGATCATGGCCCTATACATTTTAAATCTCCAACGAAACTTGTTTTGTCGTACATTCTTTCAACATTCTTTCAACGTTGTAGATTTCACATATTGTTGATTTCATCCAGTGTTTGTCAGTTTCACACAGACTTTCATCTTCATCAGTGTTTTGGCGATCAATCTACAAAGTTATTGTTTTGTAAACGTTTGACATTTTGGAGGGAAAATAGTGACAGCTTTTCTGAGACTTTTTTATGATTCAGCAGACGACAGTTTTGTTCTCGAATGTAAAATACCAACTGTAGCCATTTTGTGTATTCACTCATAGGGCGTGGTAGGAAAGAATCGAAGGAATATTTATTGGTGCACTTTTACATGAATATACACTATTGTCATTACTAAAAGTTCCAAATTTGACAACTGTAAAAAGAATATTTCAAAAACAACTGCAAAAGGTAAGATATGACTTCGATAAGACATTATAAAAAACGATTTCAGATAAAATATTTTTACAAAAAATTGGACAGTTTTGAAATAGGAAAGTTTTGCTCTCTCGTCAACCATTTTTTTTACATCAGCTCATTTCTGTCAGTTAATTCCGTTTTTAATCAATGTTAACATACTTTTACAGTCAATGACAGTACTGTTAAACTGAAATAAAATTATTTGATTGTAAAATTGATCTTTTTCAGAAAGAAACTATGGCTGCATCCCTTTTTCAAAGTTTTAGTAGAGGGATAGAATTGAATGATGTTATTTTCTGTGTTTGGTGTAAAAGACAACAATTAACACAGCTTGTTCAGTTGGGTTGTTTTCATCTTTCCTGTAAAGTCTGCCTACAAAGAAAACTTGAAGACTCTAGGCCAGGGACAACATTCAGCTGTCCAGAGTGTGATGAGTCATGTATGGTACCAATGGGGGGAGTGGACACATTCCCTGATGAACCATTACAACACAAAATGAACCAAATTACTGCAATATTTTCCAATAACAAACCAAGCTGTAAGTTATGTGAACAAATGAATGCAGTATCTTCAACTTCAAGTGTCTGCATCACTTGTAAGATAAACCTTTGTGAAAACGATGCAAAACGCCACCAGGGGACACCAGGTCACACAGTGATAACACACGAAGAACTTTGTGTTGAACCAAATCTTTCACTGATGCTGAAATCAAAGACTAAAACTTGTGAAGAACATTCCTCAGAAAAGAGTTACTTCTGTAAAAAATGTCAACATCAGATCTGTCCGGAATGTGCTTTGTCAAACCATTCAGATCACAAAAAAGATTCGGTGAAAAAAATTGCAACTGAATACAGGAAAATACTTGAAGAAAATATTAGAGAAATTGAAAAAACTGGAGTGATAGCAAAAGTAAATATAAAGAAATTGGAAAAAACAATGGCAGAAATTCAGGAACATTGCAGAGAGGCAATGATAGAGGGAAATCTTCAGAGAATAGACAAAGAAGAAAAAATAAAAATAAAACAAGTTCAATTTGAAATTGCTGAAGAAAAGTACAAAATCAAACAATGTAAAAGTGCAGAATTTTATATCAAAGTTTTTCTGAAATTCTCTTCTGATTCAGATGTCATAGAAAAATATGAAGAAATTCTTTCAAATCTTGAAAACTGTGAAATAATCGGAGAATATAAGGGTGCTTGTTCTTTGTCTGAAGAAATGCAAGGAATTGGATTAAATGAAAATGTGAAAGAATCTAAAGGAATTGAAAGAAAGAGACTGAGTGGGTTTGAGTTGGTAGCTAAATGGAATGAGGACTGGTGTTGGCTTGGGTTGTCAGTTTGTCAGAATGAATTCTTAGTTGTAGAAGGTAAGAAAATGAAATGGTTTAGAATGAAAGGGAGGTGTAAGAAAGTGATTGAATCTGTTGATTTAGGGCGTGCTTGGAATGTAGAAGTATGTGATGGTGAGGTGTATGTGACTGACTATGATAATAGAGCTGTGATAGTGTGTGATAGGGAGGGGAACATGAAAAGAAAGTTGTGTCTGCCAGCAATTGAGAATGGGGGGAGTAGTGGATTAGGCCTTGCAGTCGACAGAGTAAGCAAGGACATTTATGTCAGCTCTGCAGGGAAAGGCACTGTTTACAAATATGACACAGGAAGGGAACAGTTCACCCCTTTGATCGAATATAATTTGAATCACCCTAGTTTCCTCTGTGTGACTGTAGACCGCCATCTAGTGGTATCCAATTGTTTTTCTAGCATAGTCAAAAAGTACAATCCTCAGGGTAAGGTTGTGTGGACTTATGGCTCTGTTCAGGGGTCTGGTAAGGGACAGCTGTACCGCCAACGTGGTGTGTCTTCAGATCAATTTGGTAACATTTTTATTGCTGACTATGGCAACAAGAGAATTGTTGTAATTTCTTCTGATGGAGAGCACTTGTTTGATGTCAATATTGGGGAGAAGATAGAGTATCCTAGTGCAGTCAGCTTTGGAAATGGAAGACTTGTTGTTACAACAAGCAGCTACTACAACAACCCCAGTCAGATCTATGTCATCAGAGTGAAGTACTCATAAAGAAAGCAGTCTAAATGGATTAGTCATCAACATATTACATCACAGCATTACGGATTAACAAATCATGTATACTCATTTATGGATTAAGAAGGATTAACTTCTGATAAATATGAATTAACTTCTCAAAGGGATTAATTGAATCAAAAAGTTTACTTCATATCATGATTTAGAAATAAGAATAGGGAAATACAGGTACCTCTAATATCACTCATAATAATAAGGAAATATTAAATCAAATCTGAATAATTTCTAGAAAATAATAATCTTTAATTATTGATATATTGATATATTTGCTGTGAAAAAATGTTCTGAATAAAACAGGTATATCTTTAAATCAAAGTAAGCACAAGGGAAAAGAGTATAATAATATAATTAAAATACAGACTAGAGGAGAGACCTAATCTTTCACTAATAATGCAAGCACATATTTAACAAAATCAAAAAGGAAATCAGCATTCCTCTGTATCTGTCTAACTCAGCAATGTTTACATCATGACTCTAAATGTTAAAAAGGAAATCATGTCTAAATATAAAAACAGATATTTTGCTGAATGCAAAGGTGTAGTTATATCCAGTTCATAAGACTTCATATTGACTGCTCTAGTGATCATACATACGTATCACTTTTACACGAGAGGAGAAGATTAAACTCTGCTACACTAAGAATGGTTTTATTTCCATGGTTGAATTCTTTGCTAAAAACTGTTCATTGTATGTTGTATTATTGTAAAAAGAACTCTAAAAAAGGGTAAATTATATGATACTTGCAATGGTGATGATTTTATTTGTGTCTTTGTTTAGATATTGAATATGAATTTGTAAATGATATGATATTGTTAGTTATTTGATTGGATGTGAATCAGTTTTATTGTACAGGTTGGTGTTGAATATCATTCATAATATTATGTAATGATATAATGTTACACAATCATGAAATATAGCCTATCCTGTACAAGACATAATGAAAATCTGTATAGAGCTATGAACAGTTCCTCTCAAAGCAGTACTGTCTTATTAAATTACATGTGTCACTTATACTTTGTATTTTTTTCCATTTTTTTGTTGTATCTTATGTTATTGTTTGTAATCTAACTATAAATTGAAAGAAGAAGAGCTAATGTCAGCTCTGGGCATATACAAGTGAACTATAGTTGGATTATTTGGTTAAAGGTTTGTTTCAAATTCAGAGCAATTGGTTGCCTTTTTTAAATTGATTCAGTTTTTTAAGCACCCTGTCATAAAAATGATGGTGACAAAAGGTTAAACTACACTGTAAAAATTCAAATTATTCCTTTACTAATTAAGTTCTAGCTATTTCATAGTCTGAAAGCATAATTTCATCATTGTATCATTGCAGATGAAAGGGGAGGGGGGGCTTTTTGTAGCTCATCTTACTTAATTTGACAAGTAAAATTTCTGGTTCATTTATCAACATGATTTCTTTTTGAAAATAAAACTGGTAATTGTTAGATTAAATACTTTATGTAGTTAAACCATGTTTATGAACAATACATAGTTTAAACTTTTGACTGATTTTTGAAATTGCTTACTTTTGAGAGCTATGTTTATGAACTTATTGTTTTGAATTTTTAACTGTATATTGTTTAACCAAAAACAAAAAAAACTTACATCGTTGAGATTTTGAATTGCTTGACAGTGAGTTGTATATTTTTGCTTCAGATTTATTTTGTTGTTTGATAAATAAAGGACTTGTAGCTTCTTATAGCTTGTAAACATAAACTTATTGATGGATGAATATGGGAAAATAACAAATTTGTTACTTATAATAATTGTAGCTACAAACTATAGAAAACAGTATGTAAACAATTACACAGAAATGTTTATCAAAAGTACTAAAATCAAATATTTGGGAAAAGGGAAAAATAATGTTTTGTTTCTTTCTGTTCAATTGATTGAAATATCCTTTAATGCTAATTTTATTTAGTATGAGATGATTATGGTAAACATTCCGGTATAGTAATTGTATTAAGGATTTGCCATGAATCCCTGAAATGGAAAATACATATAAATCCTCACCTAGGCAACATCTCATTACAGGGACCGCCTCTTAATAGTAACACTAAATATGATCCCAGGTTACATTCTTTCATATATCCAAGGTATGCAAAACAGTCTTATATATATATCAGTCAATTTAGAAGATTTTTGATCATTTGTTTAGAGAAATTATTTATGTAGATTTACTCTAAAACAGTTACTACATCCCTATAGAACATATTGCAGGGAAA
>JAVSBT010073663.1:0-16471 GCA_033118115.1 Pharyngocirrus eroticus
CGAGTAGGATAATTATGAACAGAAGAATTAAGGGTGAACATTACATCAAAAATGGAAGGAACCATGTCATGCCAAAACTTATGCATGAAAATGAGAATTCTGTGAAGATAAATACGGTGAAAGTTCAGAAGTTTTAGTTTTAAGAAAAGAGGTGCAGAATGAGAGCGAAATAGAGCTGAAGATACTATACGTATGGCTTTTTTTTGGAGTTTTATTCTGGGGGTTTTTGAGAATTTTTTCTTGTTATTCTAGAACCAAATTACAAACAATCAAATTAGCGACGTTCCATCAAATAAAATATAATTTACCAACCTGTAAGATGAAACTTTTTTCAAGCAATGTTATTCTGATTTCAAAATCAGAAAAAAAGTCTAAACACATTTTCTGTATGTTATTTACTACTTGATTGTCTCTTAACATTTCATACTTAACAATTTGAAATCGGATTGTTTTTAGGACTACCTTGTATACATCAATACGAATAGCAGGTACGTCTTTTTTTTCTCTTTTTGAATGCTTGAATTGCAGTATTTCAATTCCCACAGGTAGACTAGGTTCTGAAATGAATGATAGGATAAGATGCAAGGTAAAGTAAGCAACAGTTGAATAAGGAAGCACACTTAGGTGAGGAAAGTGTTTGGTAAGGTCAACTCATGTAAGGAAAAGGGTTGTAAATTATCAAAATTATCATTTTTAACAAAATTTGATGCTATGAAAGGATAAATATTTGGCAAAATAAAAATAAATCCATGTGGCTAAACAAAAAATCAAATCTTTTTGGTGTTTTTGTAAATGTGCAGAGAAAATTTGAGCAATATCAAAGTCTGACTAAGGATGTTCTTAAGCCAAAATGATGATGCAGGGCTTGATTTACCCCATTATAAGGTATAGGATGGGACCCTTAGAAATTTTAAAGATTTTAGCCATTTTCTTAATAATCATGTTTGCGGGTCCCTCTGAGGAAAAAAAGTAAATCGACCCCTGATGATGTACTTTCTTACCATTATTTTTCATTGAAAAAAATAATCTGGGCCATGGGACAAATGCTAGCCTATGTCAACTCCCCCCCCCCCCTCCCTTAAGCAAGGTAAGGATATTAAGTGGGAAATTGTCCTTTCCCAGATAAGTTGTTTGAAATAGTATTTTTTCCTATTTGATTGATGTATAAAAACAGGCTACATTCCTGTGTACAACCATTTAGAAGATATTACCTGAAGTTTTGATCGTGATTCTGTATTTTGGATTGTTAAGACTTCGAGATCCTGCAGCTGTAACTCCTTTCCATTCCCCAAAAATGGTAGTAAAATGGTCTATACAAAAAAGAAGTAGATAGTGTTCATAAAAGAAAGGGCAAAGTTGCTCAGGCCTAAGCATGATCTAGAGATCAGAAGGTTGAGGGTTTGATTTCTGCCCATGTCCGTGTCATTGGTAAAGACAATTCAGCCAAAATTCCCTTCTTCACTCAGGAAATGTTAGAAGGACAATAAAAAATTCTGGAAAAATAACCTGCAATATCGACTAGCATCCTGTCTAGCGGTAGTGAAAGCTCTCAGTCACTTGTGTTACCGAAATGGGATAAACAACTGTCCTACTGGGCCTATAAATCTCAAATTTATAAGTTTCTTGAAATTACAAGACATCACATGTAAGAAATCTATGAACTAATCATGAATATTTTATGTATTTATTGTTGCTTATATTAATGAAAAAGGATATAAAAAGTCTTACCCAACCAATACTTCTTATATTTTGGCGTATAGTCACAAATACACAATCTTTCGAAGTGTTTTTTCAAATCATCCAGACTTATCCAGAATTCTCCATCATCAGCATCTTGTGCCTTGACTTTTAGCCTCTTTTTCATATCTGGGTCAACCTTATTCCATTCCTCTGACCCCCCACTCCAAGGACCTTTCCATTTTCCCTTTTCACTACCCCATGGATTTCTCAGCCTAATCAGTTTGATCATTTTACCTTGATAGGATATCTATAAAAAAAAACATGACCAAATGAAGATCTTTTTTCAATTTTTTAAAATAATTCATGATATATGGAATAGAAATTGCACATAATTATTCCAAGCTATGTGCATTTCTAGATTGAAAATCTCCCAAAAATGTCTGAGGAGTTTGTGATCTTCATGAATTAATCAATTTATCAAAAGTGAAGTAAAAATACAGAGGAAAAAGAAACATAATATACCATTGGAACTTTTTTTTAAAAGTTATTTCTTACTTTCCTCCTTTCCAATATATATATATATTATGTTTATTCTGCCACATCACAAGTGTGTTGTACACAAAAATTAAAAAAAAAAGTAAAAGACCTATTGGAGTTTTTTTATGGTAAGAAATTACTTCACAAATAATTTAGTTCCAATGCCGCATAATACTTTCTAAATATATCTGCTATGAGAAAAAGTTATACCTGTGCTGCTCCTGTGACAGTATAAGCATGCTGATCAACCAAGCCATACTTTTTGGGATCTTCTTTTTCAGTTTCACCTTTCCATTCCTATAAAGGTTTAAGTCAAAATGTGAAGAAATGAATTGGAATCATGAGCGAGTAAAAGGGGATTCATTCATTCATTCTCTTTGTCATATTTTGAATGATTTATAAATTAATCAATCATTACATGTATGAAAACATCATGCAAACAAAGAGTATTCCTTTGAACAACTTACTGGACATGAAATGGCAAGCGTAGATCCTGCAGCAATTGCTTTCTTGACTTCATGAAGTATTACATTGTTTTTTTCATCCATATCTATAATTTTTGAAATACCGCTTGTGAGGAATGCAAACCCTACACCAGAAGAATGTGCATGATCAAGGTTTTTATATCCACCATGTACCCTTCAATAAAAATGATTGAATTATAAGATGATTCAATAATTGCGGGGAGGTTTGAATTTTGTTTTTCTAGTTGATAAATATCTATTGATGCTGATGAGATCACCAAATTATATTAAGTTTGAAAGATCTTTACTTAGCCAATGCTTTTTCAATCAGTGGTGCCCAAAGTTCATTTGGTTTGGTTTTTGATTTTGCTCCATTTAGTTGGTTTTCATAAATGATGGGCAAAAAGTCATCAATGTACACATCTTCCCAAGCCCCATCTCTCCAAAACCTGCAGTGGAAGATCCCATCATAGTCAGGCTGGCCAATTTTATAGGATTCTTTTGGGAGAATCTGTTAGGAAATGAAGTAGATAATCCATAAATGATAATCTACAAGAAATAGTTTATATTCATCATTGACAAAATTATTTTTGAATGAAAATATTGCGTATTTGCATTGTTTATTTCCTCACTCTTTTCAAAGCTTCCTGATTATCTGCTACCCCTGCCATGACACAGACAAACCAACAGTCACCGATAGCACCCTGATGGACATCAAATCTCGTGGTATCACCAGAAAATGAACAGGTGGGACCATCTGTATCCTTTTTATAAATGCAACAATGATAATAATATTTAGTAAAAATGATGATGATGATCCAATATCAATACTGATGATTTTAATTGATAATGTCAGATGCGACCACTTAACATTTTTCTGGTAGTTTTCAGGAGTTGGGTAGTTTGTATATAAGTAGTGTGAGGATTATATTTTACTTACTTTTGCACAAACATTGTCCTCTCCCAGCCTTTTCCATTCAAGTTTATCGACATCCTCTAATCCTTTCAAGGCAACAGATCGAGGAAATTCTGGGTCTGTCCATAATTGTCCCTTAGTAACTTTTGGTCTGTTGTTTCCTTTTTTTAGGAGGCTATTTCTAGTGTTTAGAACTCTTGGCTCTTTGTCCATGACAAAAGGTTGAATGGCACGTTCTAATTCATCTGAAATCACTAACTTGATGTCATCCTCTTCTTTAAGGTCATCACCTATTGCTAATGTAACAGACAAACATTAAAATGTTTGTTATATTTTTAAGTTTTTTGAAAAAAGAAATTTAATGAAAAAGAAAATAGGTAATCAATAGTCATGTTTTATTTCATGCATTCTTGACTCTTTATAAAAGATTTGGAGGGGGGTTAAAAAAAGAGCATAACATTATGTTTAACAGTACTGTAACAATTACATTGAAAGGTTTGGGTTGAAGAGCTTTTCTTAAATTCTGATCAACACTTTGTTAGTATTGAAGAATAATGTTGATGTCTTTGAAAAAACACATACCGGTAAATAATTGTTTGAACTGATAACAGCCACGGCTAAAAAATGCCACATTCAAAACCCACAAATGTCAGATGATTTTTATGATTTTAATAATATTGTTTTTCAAAAAATACAAATATTAATACACAACATTTAAGAATTATTTTTTTTTATATCTTGAAGACTTGACGATTGTAGAAACTGGTGCCACATTTTTTTAAAATGTTTTATCAGGACTGTTGACTTTGGGGTTGTTTCTTTTATAACTATGTTATTTCTAGTGCAGTGAAGTTCAAGTGATGTCAAATTGTTGTTGAGGAAGTCTTATAGGAAGTGATCCTTTGTGGCATACACTGTTGGGAAAAATAATGTGTAGTGATGTAAATGATATGAATAGTAAAATTGTAGCAATTTAGTACAATTTTGTGTTGCTAGAATCCACAAAGCCACACTACTAGTGAAAGACCAACATGAATTACTGGTTCCTTGATAACACTAAATCTAGTGTTGATGCTATTTTAACACTTGATAGCATTAACAACATTTTTTTCCAACCGTGCATACTAAAAACACATAAAAAAAAACATTTTCTAGTATTCAAATGAGAAATAGCAAGATCAAATACAATCTTTCACTTATTGTCTTTCTTATCTCTAAGACAAGATAATAAAAAGATAATCAATTCTTTGAATACAAAAACTTACATACAACAAAAAGTGATTTAGAAGATCAATTTATCTATAAAAGTGTCACTTCAAAATGATCTGTACACTTATCAATCGTTACAACTCCTACCTTTGAGGGCCCATTGACTTTTCAAACTTGCTCTACTACGGGATCTTTGAGCTACTTGACATGCAAAAAAAAAGGGATAAAAATGTCATTAAACTAAACATATCCATATGGATGACATGAATTTTCTGTGGAAATTTATCTTAAAATCCAAATTGATTTTTTATAAAAGACTATTCGATACTTTTTCAAATGATTTCCTTTGTTTCAAAATTTAAAAAGTTCAGTAAATCATTGAAAACTGTATAACAATAACAGTTTTTCTAGTATCTATGTTTTGTGCAAACTTTACCTGGAGCTTCATTTCTAGAATTGCTTCTGTTTACTAATCTTCCAGGGGGTCCTTGATCTGTGACTGGGGAAACTTTACTTGAACATGAACACCCCATTACACCTGTGTAGTCTGTTTGATTTAATTATAATTTTGGCTCAAATGAGAAATCTGGTATTTAAGAGGTTTTGCACGAGAAAACCAGGAAAAATAAAAAAATCATGGAACATGGGGGTCAGCCAAATATCATATTTTGCAAGTTGTATACTTAGATCGAACTATTATCAACCATATAAATAACAATTTAGTATGGCCCCCTTTGATGGGGGCCATACAGAAAGCTCAAATTTCAGATAAAATCAACACTATTTTCTGTGGACTGTTGCTATGAGATGTTCTATCAGATATTCCTTTTTACATAATGTAGCACTGAATCTGGTCTAATTGTTTATTCAAAAGTCAAAATATCTCTAACCATAGAAAAAATATGATTGTGGTGTCATGAAAATTTGAAATTTTCTGAAATAGGCCAATCTTTAAAAGCAAAAACAAAAAAGGTCTAGCTACTGGGACGGTAGAAGAATTGTATTGAAAAAACGATAGTGATGCTGAAATATGAGTAGAAAATGTTTATCTATCCATACATTTATAAAATAAAAGCATTAAATCATGTGAGTCCTGTAAAATTGTATTTTTTTTCAAATTGCAATCACTTTTCATTTTGGAAGTTGAACCTTTCTACTATCTTCTACCTATCAAAATAGTTTTCTCACAACTAATCTACCTGGTTTCTCATACATTATTTTTTTAATTAATTATTTACCTAAAACATTTTAGAAAAACAATAAAACGTAATTATGTATACAATTAATCCATGAATAGATGAAACATGTCTTAACTTACCTTATGACCTGATAGCATCAAAAATTACAAAAAAAAATGAGAAGTAATTTTACATACTCCCATCTACTCCATCACAGTAATTTGTAAAGTTATCTTCAAGAGGTTAGATAGAACACTGTCCCTTTCAATCAGCTGACTTGTCAAGATAATGAGCTAGTGATTGATATGTGTTTTTATTACTTGAACATTACTTCTCTTCTTAGAATTGTACTTCAAATTGTTGTAAAGTATACTATTTGCCAACAAAGTTGGTTTGTATTGTAGCAATTGTTCCTTTAAGGGGGCATGAGGGTCTAATTGCTTTTTTTTATATGCATGAACATATGTCCCAAGTATTATTTTTCTATAAAAGAAAATGCTTACATTATTTGAATTTTATTTAACCTTTAAAATGTTAAAACATTTTTATTTTATTTATTTTTTCAAGCCACTTGGAGATTTTAAAATTTAAGATATTATAGTATTGTATAATATTGCATTGTATATTAAGTATTGTATCCTATTGTTTCATAATTGTTATATTGTATATGACTCTACCAACCATTTTCCCCCCTGATAAATGACATTATAATAGTAACAGCAAAGAGATATAAAATAATTGATGTCTCACAGACTTTTGAAAGTATTATCTATTATCAAGATTTTGAGAGAGTGTGAAACAGATTAAGAGACTATGTGTTATTAAGCCATGTGTATATTCTATTCTATTCTGACATCTTCACTGTGCCTTGTATCTATAATTTGATCAAGTGAAGAGAAGTGACATCTAGGGATGGTTTGAGACTGAGATTGAGAGATCAAGACAACAACATTGTAATATTAAATTATTTTTCAATATCTTTTGATAAATATCTGATGATATGGTAAATCAGAAATTTGTCTTGAGATATCACACTTGCAATAATCACTCCATTGCCTTATTATATAGCAATGGAACACTGTAGTAATAAAGAGTAAAGCATACTCCTAAGGGACACTACTTTATTTAGCCTGGAATTGCTTTACACTGGCGTTTACAAAAAAATATTCCAATAAATGTTTTTTTTTTGGCAATACTAGATGATTGGATTTAGATGTAATTATATAAAATGATTACACCTTTGCATACAATATTTGTAAAGCCCAGTGCTCCAAGTGCAGACTGATTCTTTTACTGATTTATTGCATAAAGTCTTCCTTGAACATTTGCAAACACAACATTTACTTTTCAAGTGCTTTTAATGTACAAGTTTTCATATGATCATTGGGGGTACTTAAGCATATTCATACACACTTCAAATATAAATAAAATTCTCAGGTTTTTTTTAATAAACTCTGCAGAGTGTCCTTGCTGACTGGTAACTTATTCACAGATTGTTCCCGTAAATTCTCATAAATATATCATATCATTTCCAAGAATTGAAAAAGAGGGAAGATTTACTTAGAACGTAAATGAATGTTTTATAGATCATTACAGACATACATTGCTTACTTGTCAATATTTATTTTGTATCAGGTTCCAACATTAATTTGAAATTTGAGAATGTATATGTCACATAATTATAAAGAATTCCATATTTTCAAATGTTGAAAAAAAATATTTCCAAACTTTAGTCAATATTTTATTATATCACAATGTGCAGGATTTAAAAAAGTAATGATCTATTTTATTCATCACATATTAGATGATATCTCAAAAGAGGACTAAACTTTTTATGAGATATTATTGAAAAATGATCTTATAGAGGTATATATCATCAAACATGTAAGGTGTATAACACTGATATTCAAAAAGGAAGAAATAATTTTCAGCAACAATTGTAGGTTATGTATACTTTGATAGATACTTTAATCCATCTTCATTTATTATATCATCTTATATACTGGTATACAAAACTTTATTTGAAAATGCATCTTCATAATGCTTGTTAAAGTAGAATTCTTGTAACATTTTTATAATATATAATTATTGACAGATTTTCATCATGGATTACTTATTTTCTGCAGGCATGACATTTTATGATACTCCTGGTTTCACATACTGGATGTTACAAAATAGTAATAAACACAATTTTGTAGTCTCTTTAGGTCAAAAAGTACCTTTAAAATTGTAATTTTTAAACAGAAGAATCATGTTTAGAAAAAAATATTTTGAAATGAATATTTCATTGTTAATTTCACTTTATGCTTAGGTCAACATACATTTGTTTTTTTAAATCCAATTCAGCAAACCGGATTCTTGTCGAAGGTTTGCTCTTCTATTTAAACTATAAATCAACTTTTTTTTTTAAATCTCTTTTCTGACATTTACAGTTTTACTGTTACCCAAATGTATTCATGTGGAAACTTAAATTTGGTTATCATTCCTAATATAGTAAATTTGATCCCAAATTAGTTTTCTCTGTTGATCTGGTAATCAAGTGCACACAAGGTATCCACATTTTGTACAGCTAATAAGAATGAAATCTTTTGTAAAATAGTATTTTTTTATGTTTAATCATAACAGATTAATTTACAATCCTCATTCATATAAAAGGATGTACAGTCAAGTAAATTTACAAATATATTATGCTTGATAAAATAACAAGAATTATTGTCCTAAATCATTTTTTTCTTGTGCATTATATATATTATGCATGCAAATAAGTACAACAAAATAACTTTTAGTTTACATTATATAATATTCTGAAATATATGTCTTCTGGCTCTAAAACATCATAATGTAACAACAACAACAACTTGCAGCTTTCAAATAGTATCATTCAAATATAATAAAATACTACTTTGTATCTTAAACGTGAATGAGATAAAAAATGCAATTTATATTCAACTTTCATGATGCAATAAAAGTTTTGTGGATTTCCATACAACATCATTCTAGTTCTTTTCAAACACTTGTTAAAAAAATACTCTGTTATGAATTTGTTATGGATTTCCTTTTGACAATGTTCTCTGAAATCTTGGAATTCAATAGTCTCAAGCTGATTTTTCTAAGGCTCTGAAAAGATGAATCATAATTACATGTATTGCAATGTTGACAATGGAAATCTTTTTGGGGGTTAATAGTATCTATTGGTATAAGGATTATATAAAGATTTTTTTAAATATTAGTCTGAAGGATCAAACAAAACTTTCTAAAATGTTGTTCACATATTTTATAATGATGAAAAATTACTTTAATGTTATATTTCGACCAAAATAACATACCTGCAGCTTATATCAGAATCAGAGTTTATTGTCAACACAAAAACTTTCTCGTCCTCTGGCTTATCAGTGAAGCCTAGAATCACATAGTGACCAGGGTCTAAAAGAAAATTCCCACTGCTTTGATCATTTATGACAAAAGTGGTGCCGCCATCTACTGGTTTAGGGCATGACTTATGCATAGAATACAATGTCTGAAGGTCAAGAGGACAACTTGGGTCATCATCTCTCTGAATAAAAGAGATACAAATATGAAAGGCTATAATGTGTGTCAATACCTTATTCTTTGTAGGTTGGATGACAATGATAATAATCATAATACAAAGTCCTCAAGAAAATGTTCACTAAATTTGTTATGTTTTCATACAATTAGAATTTTTTTTTAGCTATTAATTGATAAAAACAATTAAACAAAATACCACCATTCCTTACAAATATAAGATAGATAAAAACTGTTCAAGAATAGTTAACGATTTTGTTCCTTCATTTTAGTTTTTAGTAATTCTTGATCAGCTTGGTCATAATCAAAAATATTACTTGATAGACTTGAAATCCAATTGGAAGGGTTTCATCTGTTTGTTCTTGAACCAAAGATATTGTTACAGGTTGCTTGGAATCACCTAAAAGTAAAATATATATATTTCTTAAGATTCAATTTCTCTTTCACCATATCCTTAGTTAGAAAATATGATCGTAGTCAAAGCAGACTACTTATCATATACATTGTAATTTACCTTTGACTGTGATTGCAAATTGGGGATTGTTTTCATATGTAGTATTTGATACTTGACCACCAGCACTGACTCCAGCCCATTTTCCAAGACTGTGAGAGAAAACTGCAGCTGAATTATAAAAATATCCAAACAATCACTTCAAGCCAATCAATTTGTTTTCTCTATCGGCTGCCTTTTTAAAAATCATTTTTTACTATTATTTATATATATAATGTATATGAATCTTGTATTACTTCAGATTTTACAAAGCTACAAAATCTTTACCAAATATCACTTACAAATCGACTGTGTAAACAGGTCCTTATAAAAGAAAAGGTTTCAAATTTCATTTTAGTTTTAAATGGAAGACAGCTAAACTTACATGTTTCATACGATACACCTTTATGTTGAAAACACAGGGAAGCATTGTTCACAAAAACACCAGGTAGAGCTAGTAGATGCCTATAAGGTAAAAGGAAGAACAAAATTTTCAAGCCTCAATTTTTTAAATTATATAATATTAAAGTATATGTAGCTATTTTGGAATGCTAAATCCAATACTTACTTGGACTCTATATTGTGTTGAGAAAATAGCCTCAAACAAAATTCCTTTTCTATTCCTGCACTCATAGTTGTTGGCACCAGAATATAGTCTCCAGCTTTGAGGCTATATCTATAAGTGACATCACTGCCCTCTGTATAAATTTTGTTGTTGGTTATTTCAGACAGATAGACATATTCTTTGTTTTCATTGTACTTAGAAATTACCTGCAAACATTCAAATTGATTGAATCATGATTTTGATGCAACTTTCATAAAATAATCAGGCTTCTATTCAAGCAGTAAATTCTTGTTTCTCTTTCAAATCGAACCAAAAGAAGTACGACTTTTTCTATTTTTTAATCTAAGTGATTACATATAAAAACTACATGTAGGTATACTGTGCTGTATAAATCTGTCTAAGAAGTTTGCTTTTGTAAACTTGTAAACAAATCAAATTATTTCATATTTGATGAATATGCAAATAAGGGTAGTTTTTAACTGATATATGTAACTTAATAGCACTCCTTTTTTAAAGGATAAAAAATATATAGACAGCAACTTGTAAGGTTGAAGCTTGTGTAGGCCTCATCATAGACTGACAGATATGTACTTGTCTGCCTTACCAATTATGCCAATTATTGTATTTGCAAAATTACATTTATTATTATTATTATCATTGCTAAAAACTACACCAGTACATTCTTTATCAATATATATACCATTCACTGAAGTGGAGAATTCCATACCTTATAAAGATCAGCTCTTATTGCTGCTAGGTTATCATCTTTTCTGTGTTTTCTGCTTTGAAGAAACTGAACCACAGTTGGGGAGCACTTCTCTTCTGAAATAAAAGAATTACGATCTTTGAGAGATGAACTGAAATCAATGTTTTTTATATGACTAAATGTTTTGCCTAATGCATGCACTTTCAATACAATATTGCACTGTATTGACCTTGGAAATAATATTTCTAGAAGGAGAAACAGCCAACGTTCTGCACCTAGCTATTGATTTATGATCATTTTTTTACCAACCTGTTTCTGGCACGGTAAAACTATATTTTGGATTTTTGAATTTCTGTTTGAGATCACATCCAGCTGCAGAATCTTCTTTCCATTCTCCTAAAATAGCAGTGACTTTATCTACAAAGGACACAAGAAACAACAAAGTAATTAAAAGATTTTTTCATCCTTAATGTTTCCAGGGGTAAATTAGGTTTAAATGAAAAAAAACACTTTTGTTTCCATATATTGAGCAAACTCCAATTATTTCGCCCGACTCTAATTTTAATAATTATGTATTTTAGCTTGCATGTTTATCACTGTGCATTCTTAAAAAAATATACATTTTAAAAAGTCTTTTTTGTTTTTCTCAGCCAGTAACAAGAAACAGGAATATCATTTGTTTGATGTTATCATATTTTATCTAGAGGATTTTGTTTAAATCAAACATTGCATCCTTTTTATTCAATATTTATAGTATATGTTTGGTTTCTTTACTATCTAAAAAATAGATCATTTATTAGATGTTTATTTATGACCCAATCAAGAATAAAACCTTCTGAGGTGAAACATAGGTATACCAAGCCTTACCTAATCCATCATCTTTTCCATCTTGATCAAAATCAGGGCAAAAACTGCATATAGATGTCCTTGTAAAATGATCTCTAAAATCCTGCATCGTTAGCCAAAACTCTCCATCTCCATCAGTCTTCACCTTCAACCTCTCTTTAATGTCTGGATCCACATCTTCCCATTCCTGGGACCCATCACTCCAGGGTCCATTCCATTCTCCCTCACTTTTTCCCCATGGATTTCGGACTCTTACTAGTGAAACAAGTTTTCCTTGCTTTGGCACCTACAAGTCCAAACAAATGTGAGTTTAATGTCAATGATCATCATATAATATGATAATTGAAATAGTTTAAGGAAATAAACCTGGGGAATTTGTGGACATACATTTCAAAACCTTGAAAAAACATCCAAAAATAATGAGGAAGATGGGGGGGGGGGGTTTAAATATAACATCGTTTCAAAACATTTGCATCCAAAATCTAATTGATCCAGAGATAATTATTATGAATATTCATAGCAACACCCCTGGCAGCCATTTTGTCATAGATAGATAGGTTCCCTACTTGATCTCTTACCTTTGCTGCTGCAGTTATTGTATATTCATGACCTCCTACCAGCCCATTGACACCACTTTTGTCCACCTAAGAAGAAATCAATCTACATCAATAGAATTTAATATAAACAATTACAGTAAGCCATTTAAACAAAATTTGATTAATGATTTGTATTCATTTTGTACATATACATAAGTATTCTGTTTAGTTCACGATACCCTAGACACATTATTTTAGTCTATTGCCTTAATTACTTTGAGAAATTGTGAGATTGGTAAAATCCTGATTGGAGATTATTCACTAATGACGATGCTGCTATATCAAAGGTCACTTTGACCCCTGGTGCATCTACTATATACTATACAGGGGTCAATTTACTTTTTTTTCTCAGAGGACCTGCAAACATGATTGTTAAGAAAATGGCTAAAATGGCAACATTTCTAAAAGTCCCACCCTATAGCGGTCACTCAGTCCCTCAAGTAAATCGAACCCTGATTATAGTATTACTTATAATTTATTCTTATTTTTTAAATTAATAAGCTCTCAACTTGTTACAGTGTTGTTATCACTTACTGGAACAAGACAAGTGATGACAGATCCAGTGTTGATAGCATTTCTGATTCTTGGAAAAAGGACGGAAGTTTTAACTGTATCAGTGTGTAGTGGTTCTGCAACACCACCTGTCAGAGTTACAAATGCTTCCCCACTCCAACCACCACTGATGTTCTGATAGCTTCCATGAAATCTATTAAAGAGGCATAAAATTCATCAAATTATGAAAAGAATCATTGTGAAGTAAGCCTACAATTTTTATACGGTAGTTAATTTGCCTTAGATTTGTAGGAAGAAAGCTGCTGGACCTTCAAATAGACCGCTACTCACTTATCACTTATCATCTATCACTTAACCTATAATAATGCACTTACTTTGCAAATGCCTTTTCCATGAGAGCCACCCACATTTCTGAAGAATCCTTAGACTTGGCACCCCACAAAATATTCCCCTCTAAGTAAGGTAAACAATCATCAATGTAGACATCTTCCCATCCTCCATCTTTCCAAAAACGACAATGGAATATACCATCATAATCATCTTTGCCAAGTCTGTATGAATCTTCTGGAATAATCTAGAAAAAATTACCATTTTGAAACTTATAAGTACTCTAGTGATAAGAAGGGAGCTGGAGGGGGATAATTCATCTAAAGATCATTCCTAATGAGCCCTCGTATGACATCAGCGTAGGTCTGTTTACATCATCGATTGGTTTGTGCAGGTTGGCATAAATCTTTGGATAATTTGTATGTCTATGAAATGAATCCATTTACACTATTGATAAACTCACAAAAGTCACAAAAAACAGAAAAGATTGAAGGTGTTTTTTCCTATACAATACATTAAAATTGCAGATTTTATATGGACTGGCTTAAAACTACACAATTGACTTTTGAAGTGGTTTAAGAATCTTTACTCACTAGTGCTTACAAAATCAATAGTGTAAACAGACCTGTTGGTGTATTTTAGCCTCACCGTCATTCATAAATTTATCCTTTCATGCATAATAATATTCATATCTCAAGTATTCCAAACTTCTGGAAATACTTGAGAAGTTTACACTACACATGTATGCTCACAGATATTAAGTGCAATATCAGAAAAACAATTTTTTTAATCAAAAGCATGGTACAAAATCCATAAAGACTATATCAGGCAATAAACACATGGAATATGGTGCAACATTCAATTAAGGATTATATCTAAAAGTTCTATTTTCTCTTTGAAATTCAACAATGGTTTCATAATTGTCATGACATCCAGATCAGTTTGTTTTACTTTCTTTGACAATAACAAGACTTCAAAGACACAAGTTTCTATTCATCTTTTTTTTATCATTTACAATGTATCTTTGTTGACAGTGATATCATAAATCCGAGCCTTTGTTGACAATCTCATATGGATACAAACGTCATTTATTGAAAAAGATATAGAAATGTTATTAATATGATATTGATTGTCAAATATGTACAAACACACCTTTCTTTGATGTCTACACCTATACTAGTATTTGGTATCTTGTGTACACCATACCACCAAGCATAAACTCACTTATCACAGTGCCAAACACTTAGTAGTCTCAAGCAGAGTTTACATTGGTGGATTTCTCTAGTAATGACTTTGCTTTTTTCTTAAAGCCAGCATTGTAATCTTCTGTGCGCCTCATAATCTTTTGAAAGACTCCAAGTGTATTTAAGTCAATGTGTTTTTACTGACAAGAAAGTCGCAAAAGTTTAAAGCTAGCATGCACATGGCAATGCTTATAGGTCGAAAGATTTGTCAATACGCTTCAACTAGACAGACTTAAAAACTGTATCATTATAAAGATGGCTTTAGTAGGCTAAACCAGAATAATAAATAAATAAATTCAATGGCCTTCCATTGTTTAATCAGTATTTTTTTTACTATTGGGTAATAACATGAAATCAGCTGGTATTTCTGGGAGATTTCTCTCATAAAATTTGTCTTTGAAAACCCAAGAGAGTTGAGCTGGTGTTGTGTTTCATAACTGTTCTAAGTAAATGTACTGGGTGTTTCTGTTCTTAAAACCAAGTTTTGTTGCTTTGATATTGTTTAGGCATATAAACTGTCACCACTCCCCCACTGTCATTCAAACAGAGAAATACACAAGCTTTGCCTTTGATAGAATATTTTTTTCATATTTTAGTAACATTTTTTATCCAAATAATTAGATACTTTGTACTTTATGACCTTCAACTTGCCTCAATTTCTGTCAGTTTTATGTTTGTTCCATCTTTACCTTGACACAGTATAAACCTGTGTTTCAACATCAAAGACATATTGTCTCAAATTCCAATTACATCATTAATTCTTTGAAGTCAGAAACTTATTAATCTCAGAAACTATCAAAGATTATGACTATATATGAGTGAAAACAGGATACTCAAATCTAAGGCTCAATCAGGGGTGAGCTAGGTTATAATTATGAAAAATGATACCATGAATTAATTGGGGGGGAAACTAATTCTACATACATTGTTGGAAATTCAATGAAAGAGCACCAACAATATGATATATGATTTAATTGAAACTCAGAATAATTTACTTTATAATTACACAGATTGCAATGATTGGATTCCACTTTCCACTCTGGCCAATGATAAAGACACCTACAGTATTCATCTTCTAGGAGAAAAAAAGATTCAAATGCCCCCAAATGTACCCGTAAATCAGCTCTTATTTACCTGTTTGATTACATCTGGTTTATCTGCTAATGACGCAAGGACCGAAAGAAACCAACAAGTTCCTGCTGATCCCTGTTCAATGTCGAATCTTGAAGAGCCTTCAGAAAAGAGGCACGGGGTCTTTATGTCTTCCTAAAGATGAGAAGAAGAAAAGTAGATCATTTAACTGTAATAAAACATCAAACATCAATTTTGTCAAAAACAGTCATTGTTGCAAAGGTTTTGATAAAAAAAATGAATCTTTGTTCAGATTGTGCGGGGCTTCTATTTATAATTATCTTATTACCTATCCTTGGTGTATGGTGAAAAGTGCACATCTCCACAATTATGCTCATGTATTAAAACAAATAGGGATCTTTAGCTTTAAGGCGTCATGAGGGTCTAATTGCTTTTTTTGATATGCACCAACATATGTCTGAAATAATCATTCTTTATAAAAGATAATGCTATAAAAGTATATATTTTTAGCTTAAGGACACCTTAAGCCACAGTTTGATGTCACTCAAATTTATTTGAATTTTAT
>JAVSBT010073774.1:0-16471 GCA_033118115.1 Pharyngocirrus eroticus
GAAACATTAAATCATATCTAATACTTATCAACAGAAAATCCTTATTTTGATTGAACAATGTGATATTATATTTTCTTGTTTTCAACTATGTCTTCAACTTCTTTTATAGCTACTGGAAGTTGGGGACCATGGAGTGCTTGGTCTCCTAGTAGAGGAGACTGTGAAAAAAAGATTGTCACTAGAGAGAGACTCTGTAACGCTCCAATAGCAAAATATGGTAGTTTACCATGTGACGGAAACAGCACAGAGGGGAAACTAACTTTGTGTTCAAGAGGTGATAATAATTTCATTATATACACTGAACAACGATTCTTTAATTCCCCTTCCAAGTACTATTACTTTCTATATCATTTCTTATATCTTATGGATCATTTCACTACATCCTGTGTTATCATTGTCTTCCAGGTTCAATTGTCTATGCTACCAAAACAAACAAAGAAGGGGCGTCATCTGGATTCGACAAAATTGGGATTGACATAGGACACGACCTTTCAAATCCCAATAACTTTGTAGCTCCTTTCCAAGGAATATACCACATCAGTCTAAGCATGGCCCTCTTGAAAAATAGACTGTTTGATATTACAATGTATACACCTGTTTATAGAGGTGTAAAAACAGAGACAATCTTAATTCGCCCTGCCCCACCTACAACTGCAGTTGAAAAAAGTATATACAATGAAATGTTATCTCAAAACATCTTAGGTGGCATAGACTGTGATTCTGGTAATTATGTGTCATATATGAATGAAAAGGCAAATTCTTACTTTGGTTTTTTAGGTTATCTTTTGGATAATATTGCTAAAAAACCTGAATTTCCTTTTTTGACCTCTTTTTCTGCATTTAGTTTGACAGGTCAATTTCAGCCTTTAGTAGCTTTTTTTGTGTCTGGTGTTCCACACGGTGATGGAGCATTAGGGGATTTTTTTAAGTATAAAGGACATCCGTTGGATTATAGTGTTAGATTGAATGAAGGAGGTGGTTTCAATGCATCAGTAGGAGGATTTGTCGCTCCGGTAGATGGTGTCTATGTCTTCACTTTTGGAGGGAAAATTGAATCAAAAGTTAATGTGGCTATTTATTCAATGGGAGTTGATTGTGAAGGGAGTTGTCCAGATTTCGTTTCCTTATCTGAGGTTTATAGATATTATACTGTAAACACTAGTAGAGGTGGACAAAATGGTGTCACCACTGGTTCCTTTAGCAGGACAACAATGCAGAGATTGGTAGCTGGAGATACGTTCTTTATCAATTACTTCCCTGGATCCCAACCTGTCATCAGCCAGTCATTCAGTGGTTTCTTACATTCGCCCAATTCCACCACCCCAGTTGCATTTTCTGCCCTAGGTCTTTCTGAGGGTGGTGACAAATTCTCTGATCTGAGTCCTCTTCGTTTTGAGAAAGTGTTGGTCAATGAAGGTGACTCTTTTGTGGATAATTCTACATTCCGTTGTAATGTTTCTGGATATTACGTCTTCCAATTTGGAGCCTACTATAACAGTATATACAGCTCATTAAGTGGAGATGATGATGGAGGTATTGATTTGTGGCTTTTGAAAAATTCAGAACCGTTAGCAGCAATTGTATCTAGATATGGATTGGTAATACAAATGGACAGTTTTATGGAGGATAAACGACCTATCGGAAGATCTGTAACTGTGTCTCTCTATGAAGGAGATACAGTTCAATTGAAAGCCAAAGCAGGATCAAGTAGGAAAGATCTTGACAAAATCTTTTTTCTGGGGTATAACTTGCAACCTAATTAATTCCACAATCATTCTTTAAAAATATAATTGTGATCTTACTGGATTTTAAGAAGGTATTATTTTTAAATGATATAATAAAACATCTTTAATATTATCAGGGAAAGCCGCTTTATCATTGCCTGGCTATTATAAGACTATCACTTTTAAAAAGTAGAATAAATTGAAATAAATGTTTTTAATGCGCATGTGTATATATATATATATATCACCTTTTTTACTTTTTTATTTTGTACAAAGGACCTTTTTTGATAAAGTTATCTGCATTGTCTTTAAAACGAGAGAAACTTTTTTTCTTGAGCATAACTTGACCGGTATAGATTTGTTTGGTGTAATGTCTATGTTACAATAGTTGGTAATGTCTGTGTAACACTATTGATTTTTTTTCTTAAATTAATTGTAAATAATTATAGATGTGTCAGTGAAAATATAATTTCCTTATGACATGTGGACAATGATAATTTACATAAAGAGAGATGGAAAAATATATTGTAATTTTAAATCAAAGAAAACAATGTATGTATCAAGTTGCCTTCTATGGATGTCAATATATGCCTATGCTATTGCTTTTAGTTAAAAATATAATCTTGGATACAAGAAGTTAATGTTTATCTTAACCTAGACTTGTTAGAAAGTCTATAGTATTATTGTCCGTCTTCAAACGTTGTTTTTTGTCACCCCTATTATATAGGTTGCATATTCGCGTCAGAACAGTCATACATAGTATATAAGTTTAACTGTGCTTTCGCTTATGCCTTTCATGGACATATTGGCCATGAACGATTACAGTTAGAGCAGTGCGCTAACACTGCCATAGGCTTATGAGAACGTTATCTTTATTATTGTGAATTGATTATAACATACAGCTAAGATTGGCATAGTGAAAGTAATAATGTATGAAACAGTTATCTAATATTAGTTTTATTAGTAATGGTGTGTGATCAATGAATAGATGAAAAAAATAACAAGTTGGAGAAATCTTTTGTTTTAAATGTGTTGTTTCTCTATTTTTGAAATAAAGATTGTTATGATAACTTGATAACAGTGATTTTGCTTATTTGTTTAATATCAAATTTCCGGTCCTTTTTTTTTTCTAACAATACTTCGATTCTTTTTTATGTTATGGTTTTGAAAGCCATTATCAAGTTGAATTATTTTCAAAGATGCACAATATGAGGTCAACCAAATAAAATGAGGATCAACTAGGCATTTGTTTCCTCAAAATTGTAACTTATAGAAGCATCCAGAAGACCTAAAGTCAAAGAGAAAAAACAAAGCCACAAAGTTTTACTGTTATACATATCTATTCATCACTGTCATTCCCAGTCACAGTTGCTCTAAACGTTTATTTATGAGCATCATTAGTGGTCTTGTTTGTTGTTGAAATGATCAGAAGAAAACACAACTTCTTCCTTGTCTATGGGGGGTTACCCTTTTTGCATGATGGCTGAGCAATTATATGATTGGTTGATATGTAGAGTATAATGCAACATTGTCACTTGTCTTGATGATATCAACGTTAACATGTAAGGAATAGCTATTTATTTACCTGTTTTGCAGTTTGATATTGATGAATCAAACGTTGTATAGACAAGTTATTTACAGGTGTATTAAAAAGATGACTTCTTAAATTGTCGAAAAAACTGTTCCCAGTTAATATACCATACAAGGTCATTTTTTATTACAAAATGATCACCTAAGTGAGATTCATTTTACCCTCAAACCCTTACACCTCAACCCCTTTTATCTCAAATGATATACTTTTGAGCATCATCATTGATTTCTTTCTACAACACCACAACTTCTTCCTGGTCTCTAGGGAAATCCCCTTATTGCATGGTGATTGAGCAGTCATATGATTGGTTAATATATAGAGTCTATGCAAACTTTATAAGCTGTCTGTATTAACCAGTGTAACCTATGAATTTGATCCCCATATATGAAGCCATGTAGCAGTGAAAGCTCTCTGAAAAAAAGACATGCAATTTCAAAGAATCAAGGAATGTATTCATTTATCAAGATCCATGAATCAAAAATCATATATTGATTTATGTAAAAAAATAAGAAAGATTAGCAATTAAATGATTGTTGTCTTTAGTTAATTATGGCACAAGTTCACTTATTTAGACAGAAAACTTTGCAAAATGATAGTGCCAACACACCATTCATGTACTGACTAAAATGATTTGTATAGTTAAAGTGTTGCATGAATGAAGGAGGCAGATTTAATTCAGGAATGCAAATGTTTGCATTATTTTTCTAATTGTAAGTTACAAATCATGTTAAATAAACAAAGATGTATGACAAAAAAATGAAATACATGTAAAAGGGAAACATTGATGATATTTATGTTAATATATTAAATTACATTGTTGTCTGTATTCAAACCCTAACTCTTGGCATCTAATTTTTGTTCAACCTCTTATGGTGCACGGTGTATGGTGACTGCATGCCTTTGGTAATGTGGTAAGATGAGGATCATTCCATATTCCTCAAATTATATATTTACATATCAGTTGGACTTGTTTCATGATGTGTTCACGATTATTCACATGTTGTCGCATACCTTTACAGAAAAAAAAGCTGTTGAAATCTTTAAACGGATATAAAAGGGGGAACAAAAGAAATTATATAAATCATACCTGGGTTTCTTTCTCAGAAATGCATTCTTTTATTTTCATTTAGAACATTTGAGTTTCACCATTCCCTATTCGTGATATAACAAAGAGAGTTTTATTTACAGTAAAGATACAATAGAAAACACTCATGATTAAAACCACCTTTGGTTAAGGGTTAAGGCTTTTTTGAAAATTGGTTTCCCACTCATCCATGTGTATGAACTTGAGAATGTTTTGATGAAACTACACCTGAGTATGGGATGTAATTCAGTGGAACCTTTGAATATAGTTGTTTTGTTAAATTTGAAAGATAATAAAAAGTAAAACAGATAAACATTGTTTGGCTTTTATTTTGATTGAATGGTGGGCTGAAGATCAATACTGTGGCTACGTAAAGATGACCAAAACATTTCTGTTTCAATTTTAATACATTGTGCATAATACTTTATTTTCATGAATAATTTGGTGATTGTAGTATAATGTTAGTATTGAGAGGCATTATGATAGTGTGTCCTTAGTGTTCATCTTTATATTACAGAATTGCACAAATAGTCACCATGCTACAGCACATACCACTTTATTCTACACCAGGGAACACTGGGGTATTATTAGTCCAGTGCAACCCCCTACCATAATGGTTGCCAACATTAAACAAAACAACACAACAAAACACACAAGTATGCTATTGCCGTAAACACCCATCAGAACAACTCCAACTGTACCATAAAGAACCTTAGTTAGAATTTAAGTAATATGATTATTCTATTCAAATACATCTTCAAAGGTTGAATAAGCAGTGACACAGGTTCAAAGTGGTTATTGTGCATATATTTTCACTTATTATACAAGGAAGGGGCTAGGGGTAGGCCAACCCAACGACGTTTTCAAGCAATGAGCACTGATAGTATACAAAGCATTACTCTAGCCATGCACATAATGAAATAATGAATATCAGAGTTAAAATATGATGAAGTGTAACCTTTTAATTATACCTCTGTAACATATTCTAAATAAGATCATAAAAACATTTGCTGTTACGGTTATGTACAACTGTACACAGAATGAAAGTCTATTCAAAATTACTTGTGCACATCAATACTTTCTGCTTCATCTACAATATTATACATTTATATCAGTCGGGTATGGACATTGCAAAGAGGAGTATGAAGAAACGATCAAGGTATTTTTTTTCTATTATATCATCCATTTGCATTAGTGTTTAGCTATCATTTAATACTTTTTAGTAAATACGAATGTATACTCATAGACTGTTAAGAACTGCTATCGAGAGGACAAAAAAGAAAGCCATATGAAAAAGTCACGGCATATAGATGTTCAGACAATGAGACAACAACGTTGATTATTAATAGTAATCTAAATTGTTGATACGGAAAACTGTCGATCAAAATGTTGTCATACTATTCAGTATGCAACATTGACCAGTACTGAGTACTCCCCTTTTTTCTACTAGAGAAAACCCTGAAATTAAGACTTATAGCATTATAGCTACACATTATAAATCGTAATAGTTGTACCTAAGTATAACATCACTATGGTGATCTATATATTATTGGATTTTACCAGGTTTTTTTGTGCAGCGATTCTTTATCCTCTGTCCACTGTTCTAACAGTGCCAGTTTGCTACGACCATAACTATTATCCAAACAAAACATCATAATTATCATATTCCACTTCATTTGTTAGTAATGATTTCCAAAAAAACACAAGAAAACAATACAATATGTTCCCCTTACTTTGCTAACTTCCAACTTCCAAGTAATGTTTTCTATGTTTGTGTTCTTCTTGTTTATTTTTAGAAATTGATTACTAGATTGAAGTCAAAATCTAAGTTTTGTTTCCATATATAACTGATTACACACTACTCATGTTTTAAACTCATTCAATTCTGTTGTGCTTGGTTGACCATGGATAGCTCGTCAACTTCAAGGTAGGATATTGAAAGCTTTGAAATAGGTTTTTATTGAAAACTGTAAATTGTTATCTTGATAATTATCTATTTGCATGGCATCTTATGGATGCACAGTTTTTGATAGATTGAAATTTGATGGTTTTTCTAACAAGAGTACCCTATTCACCTGAAATGATTACAGCTTTATGTCTTGGATGGATCCATCAGCTATCTGTCAGTCAGAAATCAAAATATGTATATTTTTGGAAAAAATATACCCATGCTTTTATAAAAAATAAATATTGTTCTCTTTTTTAAAAACAGACCAGTGCAACAGAGCGATAGCAGTGCAAAGAAATGGAAGGTTCTTTCCGCTATCACAAGTGTTTTGTTACTTCTCACTCTTGTTGCTTTGTTGACAATTATAATCTTGCAGCAAAAATGTAAGTACATGTAGTTATTTCCTCTACATGTTGTATACCTATGCCAGATGTATTACCTGCACATACATTACAAGCTTGTAACTATGTAGATTTACATAATGTATTTCGGCATGGCCGGTCCAAAAAAGAATTTAATATCAACAGTTGACATGGCTCCCTATTGCCGTCACAAAATACCTAAATTGAGGAAATGTGATAATATCGGAATATTATCACATTTTTCTCAACAGATCATTTGTTAGCAACCTCCAGCGATTTTCCGCGACTGTATTAAGCATTGCAATAATATGGAAAGTAACACTGCAAGTTACTTGAATTTGACCTGTACCTGCCATAATAAGGAGTTCTTGTAAATTATAGTATAGACTGAATGTTCGCAAGCAGAAACGGGCCATGTCACGTGGAGCAAAACCTGAAGGGGGTTCTAGTTACGACTCCAATAAACTTCATCTCCGATGTTGATGACTCGTCAAAATGAAGAGAATGGCTGTTAAAAGGTTGATTTATCGGAATATCATCCCTTTTTTTCTCGACATATCATTATTTATCAATATACAGTGATTTTACTACACCATATTAAGCATTGAAAAGATAGGAGAAAAATATCGTCCGACGATGGGTCTAAAAAGGTTGTAGCTATAACGCGACCCAACGAACATGTCCTATTGTAGCTTTATAATGATAATAAGTGATCTCCCAGGCTTTAAATCACCAAAAACACAGTATGGACTCATTTTCTTGACAAATAGTGAAAATTTTCTGATTTTGATGAATTTGAAATTATTTTACTTTTCCAGCAGACAACAATAACACTGAAAAGAAACCATGTATTCAAGGTAAGGTTGATAATATACCTATCATTATATAATGTTTAGAAACGACATCTAGGCACTCAAATAAACAGCTTTAATTATCTATCTCTGGTAATGGGCTATTTTCAAGATCACAATAACTGTTGAAAAACAGTCAATTTAAAAGCTACTGATAGTCAACTCTATTTTGTAATTTTAAACATTAATTTTGTTCTAAAAAGAGATGTAGTCTTATCATAATAATACCTAATGTAAATAGCACAATAGTCTTTTTGAAACATGTTCATTTGAGGATTAGGATTAAATACTCCTGTTTAAATCTAAAATAGGATTAAATGCTCCTATTTTAGCTTTAAACAAGAGTATTTAATCCTAATCCTCAAATGAACATGTTTCAAAAAGACTAGTGTGCTATTTACATTAGCTTCAACTATACAAATATATACATGTTTTGCATAATTTTATGATAAGAAGATTACTATTTGGGACATGATTATGTTCATAAAGCAAAGCAACTCTTACACCCACCCCTAAAAACTTAACAATTAGTATACACAGACCTAGTCTTTTTTCAAATCATTTATAAACATACACATCAATATCTTCATTCACATGAGGCTCTAATTTAAAATGTGAATAGTGCCATTGCTTAGGTTTTTAACTCTGATTTCAAAACACTTATTAATGAGCCTTTCATTGGGTATTAACAAAGAAATCTTTAAAATTCCAGATATCACAGATGAAAAGAAACCCTGTATCAAAGGTAACCCTGTCACTCTATGCACCGTGCTCTATGTGATACTATCTTTATAATATAAAGATGTGAATACAACATGAATTGAAGCATTGTTAAACATGAATTGAAGCATTGTTATATAGATAAAACTGAATACTTGTGTATGAGAACCTAGTTAACATTTGTCTTCTTGTAGACGTGTCCTTTTCTCATTATGCAGGTATTTATTAATACAAAGATAGAAATTGGTTCATATGATTATTTGATTCCTTTCAGTGCTGTATAATTCCACTTTGCGCATGAAAAAATTGAGTTATACTGAAAAGTTTAACTCCCATTCTACTAAAGAATTTGAAGTTATGGCTAACTGGTTTTGCAAAGATGTAAGTTTATGCCTCTGACTTTGAAGGGTTTTGGATTTTACTAAACAATACCTAGTAAACATGAATGAAGTTGCATTTCTTTATTTCAAATGAGATCAGTGGCTTTAATTTTTTAATGGTTCTCTTTGTGTTTTTTTCTTCATTTTTCAGTTAGCAGCAGGGTTAAACAAATTCACAAAGCCAACCCAATGTACACAACCTTCATCACTATGTAATGTTAAAGAATTAAGGTAATGTCTAGGGGAAATAATTAAGCTTAGAAAAAAAGGCTGTATTCATAATGGAGTATTTATTTGTACTAGTTACAACAATTCAAACAATGGGGGATTTAAAAAAACAAAATGTAATAAAGCCTCAGGAATTGGAACGTATTTTTGCACTCTTAGTGTGTAATATAATGAAAAACGTAGAAAATTTGTCAACTTCCATTTAGAGAAGGCAGTGTTTGGGTAACTTTCCACATTTCTGAAAACTTACAAGAGGAAAATGTCTTATCTGACGAGACAATGCGAGAACGAATGAAGGAAAAGGTTACAGATGTTATCGTAGCTGCACAAAAGGGTATGTTGTTAGACCTGTATTGAGTTGTATTAAACTTTATTGTTGGGCATGATGAATTCATAGTGTAATTGTAATGATAAAGAATCTTTTGTTGTACATTCCTTTTTTACTAATGGCCAAAATAGTAACGAATTATGTAAAAATGTCTTTTATTTTCAGAAAATGATATTGAAAATATTCTTACAAAAGATCCAGAGATTAGTTCATTGGAATTATACTTGTTAGATAAAGGTCCATGTAAGTTTGTTGTTTTTGTTGTTATTCTTCATTTTTTTTAGGTTATATCATAAATGCTCCTTTTAATGTTTGATTCAGTGAGTACTATTTTCTGCACTGTGTCTTTGTCATCAGAGATGTCCTCTTTAATCAGCTTATTTCTAATGCATTTACATCCACAAATAGTCTTGTCTACTGTTTAAAGTTGAATACCAGACAATAACTTTTTAAATACCAATTTTGGGTTCAAAAGGAAAAAAAAAAAATAGTATTCAATGCAAGTGTTACAACAACACAGCATTATAAATAAATTGAATCAAAATGAATAAACAGCATTGAAATTTAAATTAATTTCGATTTTAGTAATTGAATGCAAACCAGTAAGAATTCCATCACTAGCGAAATTAGTGAATGGGACCCTTTACCCTATATTTGCTGGGGACAATGTGACATTGAGATGTGATTATGGATACAAATTCCCCGATGGTAAACGTGAAAGGACTATCACCTGTATGGATGATGGTCAACATAGCCAAGACAGTGAAACATGTACAGGTTGGTCAATAATAAAAACTAAAACCATAACATAAACGCTTTACTTCACAACTATTGTGGCAAAATATTATTGAAAAGTTTTAGTTCAAAAGGATTACAGAAAGAAGCAACCTTGTCCAGTAGTAATGTACCACTTGGCCATCATCTTTTTGTTTACCTTTATTCAGTTGCAGGTTCTGGAAACAGATTCATAAGACAACAAGTTGTCTTTATAGAAAAAATTGGTAAGACTTTTTTTTTATTTCTATTGAATAGCATGATGTCTATAAAAGTTTTAAAACACAGTCACCCCTATGTTATATATGTTTTATAGTCTTCTTAAAGACTTAATGTGAATCGTTTGCCGTTTCTTTAAAACATGATCCATGGAAAACCTAAACATATTCTATTGTCCTTCTTTTTGATTTAATTTCAGTTGAAAAGAATCCACAGTCTACGCTATGTACTGAAGGTAATGTTATTAATATATACTGATATCTCAGGAAATGTATGTTAAAGCCATCTATAGAAAATCATGTAATGTCGTTAACAATAAAACAAGATTATGTCATTCGAGTTAGACAAACAAAAATGTATGGTCTCACTCTGTATAAAAAAAAAAACACATCTGGGATGTAAAAGATCCAGAAGGGCGTAACCAAATAAAACCTTTCTGTATATCAGTGGTAGAGAAAGTGTAATGACATATAGGACAACAATAATAATAATGTGGAATTGCTAGAGTTGCAATATGTTGTTGTGCTGTACACTCCACAAGGAGGATGGGAAAAGCATCTGTAAGAGTCCTGTCAATATATACATGGAAGAGACTGATTAAGAGAGGTATCCATATAGATACCTGTTTCAGTTTCAATTTGACAACCTCCTGAAATAGTTCCCCTGTCAATACAGCTCAGTAATTATTTAAAAAATCCATATCTATCTTACCAGCAATTGTTGCATCAACAATGCGTTTCAATGACCTGGAATTTACAGCTGCCATAATGGATGAAGCAGGGCCAGAATTTTCCCAACTTGCTGCCAGATTTTGCAAAGATGTAAGTTAATTCAATCAATTATAATCATAAATTAGAGAAAGTTGGCTATTCCAGTTGATATGTTTTCTCCTGTAATGAAAGTATTTACTGGAGGAGCAGGAACAACAATAAGGATGCCATGAAAGGGATATGATTGTGTTTTTAAGCTAAAAAAGTTTTGTTAATATATAAAAATGATGAACATTTTTGATTGGCTTTTCAGCTTTCAAATGGCCTAAGTAAACAGATAAAGATCAATGAGTGTTGGGATTCAAATGATGTTTGTAAAGTGAGAAGTATCAGGTTAGTCTTCATATTGGGACCATAGTTTTTTTTTATCAATTTTGGTATTTGTATGCATTCAATATTGTCTACTCCCCCCTTTATTTTCAAGTAAACTTTTATTCTATTTATTTATGTGTGTCAATAGGTCTGGCAGCCTTATTATTGATTTTATTGTCAAATGGCGGTTGCGAAAATCTAAGAAAGAAGTGGAAAATATGCAAGAGGAATTAAAGACTACTATGTATTCAGCATTAGAGAAAGTTGCCGTAGAAGGCTATTTAAGTATGATTTTTGTTAATTAATGAACTATCATTATTTTTTTATTTTTTTTCATATTATTTGTGCTATCACTGCTATATCATTATTTTTGTTCTTTATATAGATCCTGATTTAGATAACATTTTTAAGAAAACAGTGAGTGAAATTAGCTCTACAATCACGAAAATTGGCAATGGTGAGTTTTTCAAAAGAATATTTAAAGAAAAATCTACCCAAAATAGTTTTGTTTTTTGCAAACAATCAATTTTTGATAGAATCAATCCGAATTAGATTTGCAAAATGTGCACCTTTTCTTTTTGACATATGTTAAGCTTAAATAATAATCAAAACATATTGATATTTTAATAACCATGGAATCATTATTAAAAACATCATTGTATGCCTTGTATAACTGTTTTTATCACTGTAATAGTGACACATGATATAATAATTAACTTTGTTTATTGTTTCGGTTCTAGTTGTACAGTGCCCATCATTGTATATTCCAATGGGTTCTACTGCAATTGGTCACGTAAAAGGATCACACTATGCAGGTGATACCATAACAGTTAGGTGTGATCCAGGTTTTAGACTGTTTGACAATGAGACAGATCAGTTCCTGACTTGCGGGTCTAATGGATTCTGGGAGAACGAACTCACACCCTGCAGGGGTAACATTCAATTTTTAGATTCCTAAACTTAAGCAAGTATACGGCTTGGTTTGTTTGGCAAATGATATAAACATAATGATTTACATGTTTATAAGAACAATAAAAAGTTACAAGATGAAATGAATCGAGAATAAAAGTACAAGAATAATAAGAATAAGTAAATTATTTGCCTAGGATAATCCACAAAAGTCATGGTATTCCAATGGAGTCCTAATATTATGAAAAAAATAAAAAAAACAATGACAATGAATACAAATTGTTATAGGTCTAACTTTGTGACATTGTGAAAATAAATGTGTGTGTACACCGAAATTATCATCTGCATGATAACGTCATTTTTTCCCTTGGTCCTAGCTCTTCAATGTCCAGACTTATCTGACATGGACAACCGAGATATCTTGCAGGGAGGCGCCACTGGTTATACGTATGGAAGCTTTGTAATGACAACATGTGTTGATGGATACAGCTTGGATCTAAATGATACGCAGGATACTGTAGCACTTGTCACGTGTGGTGAAAATGGAACTTGGAACAAAGAACTACCGACTTGTCAAGGTTTGCTATGTATACAACATTTCATTAATGAGAGCATAATGTAGTGATTCGTTTTCGGAAAATATTTAATACACACAATACAGGAACCTCATTGTTTTCCTTTTTCATTGTCAAGCTTTGATGTGTCCTGATGTTACAATGCCTGAATTAAGTGTGATTGGAATTGGAATTTTGACAAATAATAGGTACAGTGATAAACTAACCTTGAACTGTACAGACGGGGCGGAATTTCCATCTGGAGAAACTTCTAGAACATGGACTTGTAACAAAGACGGTGAATGGGACAAGGCATTTGTATCTTGTAGAGGTACGTATCTGGAATTGAACCAAATCATAAAATATGGTATTCATAAAGTTATTTTTTTTTTATGAATCAAAGAAAATTTCCCAAAAATTGAATTGCAATATGGGAATGTAACTCTTTTTTTAAAACTGTTTATCTTTTATTTTAAACAATATCTATAAGCAAGTTTGTATTGTATCTTCAATAATATAATATTTAAGTATTGTTACCGTGCTGTTTTTAAATGTGTGTACATGTGAGATCTTAGCTGTGACCATATATTTTGTTTGTTCATGTTCATGTCTGTGTAAGCCTGTATTCCAAAAGGAAAATGTCCCCCTAGAGGGACAATAAAGCTTTATTATTATTACGATTACAAAGCATAAATTAACAAAAGAAAATATAGACATTATTGACAATATCATTAATTTTAGACCTTTGACCTCTTTTGTTCTAAATGATTTGAAATCATGATATTTGTAACTTCTTGTCTATAGCAACTGGACAATGGGGCCAGTGGAGTGCTTGGTCACCAAGTAGAGGAGACTGTGAAAAAATGGTTGTCACAAGAGATAGACCTTGTAACCAGCCTCTGACAAAACATGGTATTTTACGATGTGATGGAAACAGCACTGAGCAGAAGCTAACTGTGTGTTCAAAAGGTATAGTCTGTTTTTTGTATATATTACTGTGTTTTTTATTCATTTATTGTCCATTTACTATTATTTTCTACATTATTCCTAAGGTATTTACATATTTACGATTTGGTGTATCGATTTTACTTTTTTTTTCTATCTCTATGGCCTTTGACATATGAAAGACTGAAATGAACGAGGCTCTCCATATTTGATGATGAACATGTGATGTTTATTACAAAAAAATAGCTAATCAAATAAAATGCAACTATCAATTCGGCTTATTTTAATTATCCATATTTCAATGTTGCATATTGTTTAAACATCCTCTTTGTAGTTCTACATTCTAATTGTGATTGAATAAGTAATCACAAACAAATAATTTGGTTGGTTCATCCATTGGCTAACTTATCGATATTTGGAATTACCTTTAGATCCTATCTATCATTTCGAACAGGCATAATTAATCAATAAAATCCTGTTTTTTCATTACCTTTTAGGTACAATTGTCTTTGCTACCAAAACAAACAAAGCTGGGGTGTTATTTGGATTCGACAAAATTGGAATAGACATAGGACAAGACTTGATAGAAGCCTCAAGATTTACAGCTCCTTTCACAGGAATGTATCACATCAGTTTAAGCATGGCCCTCTTGAAGAATAAGGGGTTTGATATTGGAGTTACAAAGCCTAGTAATAACAGTCCTCCTCCCAGTTTGACGGTCTTGTACCACCCTGCTCCACCTACCACTACAGATGAAAGAAATATATACAATGAGATATTATCTCACAACATTCCAAGTGGTATAGACTATGATTCGATTAACTATTTGCAACCTATGCATAGAAACAGTTTTTTTTGGTTTAACAATCGTGGTCATCCTTGGGGTTATGTTGCTAATAGCACAGAATATACCTTTCTGACCTCCTTTTCTGCATTCAGTTTGACAGGACTATTTGATCCTTTAGTACATTTTTCAGCTACTGGTATTCCACATACTGAAGGACCATTAGGGCCACTTTTTAAGTATAAAGGTCACCCATTGGACTATAGTCTAGAACCGTTTTGGTACGGTCAGACGGGAGGATTTAATGCCTCAGTAGGGGGATTTGTCGCTCCAGTAGATGGTGTATATATCTTCACTTTTGGTGGAAAAGTTGAATCAAAAGTTGATGTGGCCATTTATACAATGGGTGTTGATTGCGAAGGGAGTTGCCCAAATTTCGTTTCTTTTTCTGATCGTTATATATATTATACTGTAAACACTAGCAAAGGTGAACAAAATGGCGTTTACACTGGTTCCTTTAGCAGGACAACAATGCAGAGATTAGAAGCTGGAGATAAGTTCTTTATCAATTACTTCCCTGGATCCCAACCTGTCATCAGCCAGTCATTCAGTGGTTTCCTACATTCGCCCAATTCCACCACCCCAGTTGCATTTTCTGCCCTAGGTCTTTCTGAGGGTGGTGACAAATCCTCTGATCTGAGTCTTCTTCGTTTTGCAAATGTGTTGGTAAATGAAGGTGACTCATTTGTGGATAATTCTACATTCCATTGTAATATTTCTGGATATTACGTCTTCCAATTTGGAGCCTACTATGACAGTGTATATAGCTCATTGAGTGGAGATGATGATGGTGGTATCGATCTATGGCTTTTGAAAAATTCTGAACCGTTGGCAGCAATTGTCAATAGATATGAATTGGTAATACAAATGAACAGTGTTATGAATGATAAACGCCCTATCGGAAGATCTATTATATTGTCTCTTTCTGATGGAGACACTGTCCAGTTGAGCGCCAAAGCAGGATCGAGTAGAAAACATCTTGGCAAATTCTTTTTTCTAGGGTATAATTTGCAACCAAATTAATTTCCAAATTCAGTTTGAAGTGTTCTTATACTAGAGATTTAGATTTTTTAGATGTGGAACCACTTAGCGTATCTTGTAGTGAAGTATGTTTTTGGTTATTATCAGTTTGATTTAGCAGTTATAAACTATAACTTTTAAATTGCCAATTAGTCCATTATGGTTAAGACAATGATTATATATGTATATATATAATATACTGTATATAAAGAACATCGGACAATTGTTGTATAGTTTTACACCATGTGTATTGTTAACAGAAAAACGTTTTTATAATTATGATACCTTGTAAGAATGTCAATATTTCTTGTATATCTTTAAAATAAAACATATAATCATATATAGATATCGGTATTTGATATGATCCTTGACATTTTCTATTCCCTAAGGGGCTGTACAACTACAATTTAAAAGTAGGGTGTCAGATAACAGTAGATTAAAAGGGCACATGTGTATGTAAATCAAAAACAACTATTTGTATTAAATGTATCAAGTCCCATGCTTAAATGCCTTTGATTCAATTGCCACTATGTAAGTCAAACAACCTTGTGTTTGTTTTCATGTTAACATTGATTATAACATTATAACCTAGATTGTCTTAGTGAAATGTATAATGTATTAAATCGTTTTCTAATACTGGTTCTATTAGCAATAAAGTTTAATTGATCAATCAATGAAAAAAAACAAGTTGGAGAAATATTTTGTTTTAAATGTGCTGTAAATATATTTTTGAAATAAAGATTTTTATGATAACTTAATAAAAATGGTTTTGTTTAATATTTTATTTTGACCAGAAGACGTGAGAATATTCTATCAATACCTTAATTCTTCCCCTGTTCTGTTTTTGAAAGCTGATTTCAAGTTTAATCATTTGCAAAAATAAACATAAGGTCAAACAAGTGAAAGGC
>JAVSBT010073885.1:0-16470 GCA_033118115.1 Pharyngocirrus eroticus
CGCACCAGTGTTTTCAAAATTACGAGTGCGATGCGAGTGTGGTGCGATCGCACTCGTGTAATTTCAAGGCCTGTGTATAGCAAGCTCAACATTTTATCCATAAATGAGATCTCATTTTTATAGTCCTTTTGAATAACAATTCTAAGGTACCATAACAGTGTTACACATTTATGAACTGTTTGATAAGATGTTGTTCACACAGTCACTGAAGATTTAAGAAGACCATGGTCCATATAAATATATTGCATATCATATAAATCAGCTTAATGACAACAGTTCTCAATCATAAATAGTAAGTTTTTAAGAAGCTTTGAATTAGCAAAGTGTCTAAGTCTGTGATAAATATGTTTAGATATTATCTTATCAAGATAGTTCTTGACCAGAGTATACTTGATGATTCAAATATATTCAAGTAAAGGTAACAACCTAAATCCAATGACGTACTTGCGTTCGTCATTGTCAAGAGATTTTGTCTGTATAAGAAAAAAAACAAATATACAGGCTGCAAATAAACAAATTTACATAAGTTATTCAGTTTAACTATAAAAATGAAGCCTAGCTCAAGTGATATCACACCGCATTTTAATTTTCAATTAACTAGTGTCCGTATGGTATTATTGCTGTTCAAAGTTGATTTTACACCATATGAAGTAAGAGCAATGTTATTTCATTTTAAAGTGTAATCTTTGAAAATTCATCAGCGCAAAAAAAGAGTTGAAATCTCGGTCAGGTTTTTGACGCAATAATTTGAAAAAAGTAACAATTCATAGAATGGTTGATTTAGATCAGTTACAAACACTCACAGCAACGATCAATTTAGACACCAGAGCGACAGTCCAGACTGTTTTAGCCAAATGTTAAAGTATTATCCATTCTGGCAGAAATTGGTCATTTTCTTAATAAACATGCTATCCGGTTCAGTAGCCAAAATATTCTAAATTGATCACTGGACTCACATCAGAAAAATTCAAATATCAAAAAAATATAACCTTGCTTTTTAAAATAATTTATCCCCCCCCCCCCCCCCCCTACAATGGGCTAAAGGGACATATCATCAATTCATACAAAAACCATCAGTCAAAGATGTCACAATTGGCTTATTTTTTCCCAGAGAAACTGAACTTGCTTGTCTCAAAATAGTTGACCATATCTGAAAGGGTCATGGTAACTTTCTGTGAACTTTGTTGGAAGAGCTGAATCTGAATTTTTGAGAAAATATTGAAGATTCTGTGTCAGGCTACACAGAAAACAAATAAGTTATTTGTTTAATTTTCATTATTTTCTACCAATCAAAATGTTGTGTCATGATATATATGTTCTTCCTAATAAAACGACGAAGCCATGGATGTTGTCAGTCAACATGAAAGATGAAGAATTGCTCAGTGCAGTTTAATTCAGACCAGTGATTTTAACTGACCTTTATCAAACTTACATAGGTATATATCTAGCCTCTAGGTAAATTCTCACATAAGGAACATGGACATATTGTTTGGCAACAGAAACAAAACAAATCAGTAGCATTTTGCCTCAAAGATACTAGTAATGTTGGCAACCCTACTGTTTATGATATAATTACAGGCCTCTCTTTGGGACATTGTGACAAAGGTAAATAAAAACACTAGACAATATATGATAAACTTAAAGTACATATAGTTAAGTTCACAAGCACTTTTTAAAAGAAATGTAGATCAATTTTGACATGGTATAAAAAGGGTATAGGCTATCTTTTATATAAACAATATTTTATTACAGTTCAAAAATGAGAATGTCTCATTTTGGCTGATGATGTTTCTTTATGAATTGTAATACTATTAATATTAATTATCATTATGGGAGTAAGCTCGTGAAAAAGAGACCTGATAAGCACCTTTACGACTACTACTATCACTGGAATGGTGTTTTCTAGTTACAATTAGCTTTAATCTTTGAGAATATCTCCCTCAAAAAATAACAATAAAGAAGAAATATTGGGAAAAGAATTGAATGTTTTAATATTTTCATAAATATAATTGAACATCCAAAAATTTATTTGTCCTTGCTGACCCCTAATCTTCCAAATATGGTAAATGATGCATGTTTATCACATGGACTTCATAAAACTGACAAAAAGATTAGAATTGTCAAAGTTTTGGGGTTATGACATAATTAGAGTTTATTGACATTCTGCTGTTGGTGTGGACTTTTAAAGAACAAAAGCAAGCAATATTATACTGAACCATAACAAAACACAAGAGGCCATGCTGGTATCACATGTCATACAAGAGGTGTGTGCATGCTTTAGGGCTCACCTTAAGGGGGTACAATCATGCTTGGGATATTGTATCATGTTATCCCAACAACTATACTAACCCCAAAATATACAGCAGAACACATAATGTGAACAAGCAAAAATCATGTTGAGAGTGGTGAAACTTATATATATTATAAAAAAATTAAATCAGGAAAGTGTAGATGATTTTAAAAGATATACCTGTTCATAATATTTGTTTTTGAAAAGAAACTTTTTAACATACTAAATTTGTTTTTGCAAGAACATTTCCAAAAAAATTTAGATGATGCAATTGAGTTATAACTTGCATCAGTATATATGTGAGCTATAGGGTTTTTAAATATATTACAGCTGTAAACCTGTTGTAACACTGCCAGAGCCTAGAATCCCATTTTTAATAGAAAACTTTCATCACTCTGCAGCTGTTTGTACAATGTTGTGCTTTACTTCATGAGACAACAATGTTGCATAATATCTAAACAAAATACACTTATTACTTGTATATGAAGTAAGCATTTATGAATTAAGGTACCAAACTCTGTTTTTGTTTATACATAATCAGTATACAGTTATTAACGAAACGGTCAAACCTTATTAAAATTATATATTTTCTGAACCACAACTTTATTCTTGAGCAGTTACCATGAGATGTTTTTCTTTTAATAATATTCCCTCAAAGTATGCAAATAAAATAAAATTGTGAAAAAAATTAATTGAAAAAATATATTTATATAAAAAAAGTTAGCTGGATATATTTTTATAAGTGAATTAATTTAATTCATAATTTCATTTTACAATGTTTGCTATAAAAAGATTTTAGCAATTTTCACTTGACAAAAATAGGGTATAATTTGACCTTTTTCAAAAAAACACCAACATTTTGTAATTTTTTGTTTCCTTGAGAGGCTATAAGATGACAATAAGCAGAGAAATAAAGCTATAAATTTACAGGTCTAAGCTATAGAGATGCTCTAAGGTAGTTTTTGTTTGTTTTTTGATATCATGAAAATTGAAGGATTGATTCAAAATGTGTATACACAAAGTTCATTTTTTTAAATGACAATTCTTTAATAAAATTATACTTTGCATATTGATATTGATATGTACATAATGGAGTGGTGAGACCAAAAATATATACTTTTACTAATCAAAAATGTGTATTGAAAGTAAATGAGATTTAAAAAAAACCCAAATAAACAGAAACACTAACAGGGTTTTTTACTAGGTTTGGTATCTAAACAAAAAGGAAATTCTGAGATATCATATGTTTCAACATACCTGTTTGTTTTGGGTCTAATGTTTGTAAATTAGGGGGCATATGCTGTAAAGCAAGAGTCCTCAAATGACCTTCTAAATTATGTTGTAATCTGTACAAAACAAAAACATGAACAAATGCCAATTAAAAATCAGACGTCAACAATGACATAATGAACATTATGTAACTCAATAAAAACGGCAAGGAAGCCTTTATCTATTTGGGTTATATTAAAGTTCAAAATTATAAACAAATTAATGATTTTGATCTTATCTTGTTTTTATAAAATGCCTTTCAGGTTTTCAAGTTATAAGGGCAAACCATAGTAATGTAAGAGAATAAGGGTCAGTGTTTGGCATTCTTGTAAAAGGTCTTGTGATGAGTATGTTTAACTTGATATATTGTTTAAAAATCATGATTTCATTGAGATATAAAAGAAAATAGAGACTTACTCTTTTGCAAACTGGAGTTCTTCTGGAGAGAGAACAGGATTGTCTGAATTAGCGACATCTTGTTGTAAAACATGATTTGCATATTTTTCAATCTAAAATTAATAAATCATAGAATATCAAGTTTTAAAGCATTTTATAGTGGATTCAGTATTGTAGAAAATTTTTAAGACTAGCAACTCAAGAAAAATAAAGTGGAAAAATATTCTCCATCTTCTGGCCAGTCAAATGGTATTAATTAGTGTTGCCCCCTGGTAGTTCATAATGTTATACATTTAATACAAGTAAACAAACTTGTTGTCCAACACAATAAAGATTTAATTTAGTACTATCTACAATATAAAGGAATACATTAATTGAATGGAGACATGATGAGCAAGTGTGAAAATAACATATCTTATAATCAAGTACATGTAGATTTATGAGTAGATATCTTTTTATCTCAAAAAAAAAGAAATATTTGAAAGGTAGACTAATATTTTCATTCTAACATCGGTAGCCCCTTTGTGGATTCACTAACTACTTAAATTACAAAAAAAAATGTGCAAAACAAGAAAAACTTATGTTCTGTTCAATTAGGAAATTTATTTACTGTCCCTAAAAATATAAATTAACCAAGGAAAATTCAAGTTTGGTTGAAAATAATTAACATGAACATTCTCATGAATCAACTTACTTTTGAAAGTCTACTTCTAATATAGCTGCTAAGGGTGTATCTAATTCTGTCAATCTGAATAAAATTGCAAAAAAATATGTGACATTTTGAAATTGATGTTTTCACCTGAAAAACATTTTTTATTGCTATATCCTGATTCAACCGAGTTTGTGTTTATTCTTATAATATTCATAATTTCTTCTCCATAGCAGAAATGAAATATCATGGTCTGATAAATAATAGCTTACATGTTCAAATATTACATAACTAAATGGAGTAGCATTCTGCCTAAAAAAATGTTAAATTATTTTTTTTAAAAATTGAACACAACACATTTCAAAAGTATGTGGATTATGGTAACCCACAGGCCCTGTCCCAAACTAAACAGCTTTATATGCTTATGCCCTTAGCTCTCTCCTGAGCATAGGCCAGCAACAAGGCTCTAAGCCATCGAACTCGGTTTTGGGCTATTTAAAGTAAACAGTTACTGTTAGTAAAAGCCCAGATCCATCAAAAGTTTTGAATATATGTTCACTAGTACTTATGAACTACAAGTAATAGTTTGTATAATTCTATTCCTTACTTCCATTCTGTGTATACTAATTTTGAAGTCTGTTTTCCTTGCTCTTTTTATATTTTCTTCCATTTCCTGAATCTGATCCATCATACATTCTACTAATTCCAACTTGTTTTCCAATAAATCTGGTGCAAATTTTTCATTGAGCCAAGTCTGAAAGAATGAAATTATTTATACACTCACAATAAAAAATCTTTCTCAACACATTTCGATTTTGCATGTAAAGTGCAAGCCTTTGCTGCAAGGCCAAGGGCTTTAAAAAAAATCATTCAGACATGTTAATTTCCAACTTCCAAGTATAACAATAACTCCGAAAATCATGAACATTGCTTAATTTATGTTCAAGACAAATACAAAACAGCATGAATTTGTCTTGAAAATCAATCAAGCAACATGATTTTTGGAGTTATTTTTATACTTTAAAATCTTTATTTCTACAACTTTACAAGTTATCAGTTGGCAATGGATCATGCTAATATGTTTTTTAAACTGATACATGTTCAAATTTAATTAATGTATTACTTATATGGTATTCGTTTCTTTTGGTAAACTTGAGGCACAAGCGTACAACTATATGTATATAAATCATAAAATCTATTTTAATAGAGACAGTGTCTAAAAGGTTTTTGTTGTACTTGACGTGCAGCAAGCAGCACTTGTCATCGTGTGTCAACAAGCAGATCAACTGTGGGCATTTTGAGTTTTCTGTGACTAAGAAAGAGAAGACACTTGCCTCTTCGAGTCTTTTCAGCACTTCAGCAGCTGTCATTGCCTCAGTGTCTTCATCACTCCCGTCACTTAAAAGGTCATCTAATCCTGACATGTTTATATATCTAAGAATACAATCTAATAATTGTTCATCTGGTAACAACTTCCCGCCAAATGATGTCAATATTGTGTTGTTTACAAACTTTACACCAGAATAATAATGTCACATCCTTTTTATAATAATACATTATGGAATTAAGATAATTCCTGAAAATACAGATTTTTTAAATAGATGTTTACTCTCAATTTCATGACCGTTTTTATTTTCAATAGATTTTTCTACAAATCACATTCCAGTATCAATTTTATCCTTGTCACTATCAACAACAAGCATGGCTGACGATCACGAACCAGATACGTGAGTTCAGTTCATTTCTACAGTATATGAAACGTTACTTTAATTGAAAACCTGTCTGTTTTCAAATTCAAAAAATTCTTGAGTTGTATCTCTTAGATTTTACTTTTGTTTAACATATTTTGATCGCAAAATGCCAGTATACTCTTTTATGGCGATAATAAGATGATTTGCAATTCATTTTCATTGATAACAAACAATAGCCTATGTCGAAATCGTTTTTCAATTTCTGTTCTCGATATGCAATCACACTTTCGTGACAGTTTTTGTAAACAGCTTTAGCTCCAGACTAAAAGGTACATACCATATAGGCTGTAAACCGTCACACCTTAGTCCTTATCATAGATTTTTTGTTTTAATTTCAGGTTTGATGACGATTTAGATGATGTTGATGATGAAGAGCCTTTGGATGAGGTGGTAGCAGGAGAGGTATCTACAATTTATAGCCTAGTAGGCAATGATGTGTTGTCAGTAATCAAACTAGAGTATATATGTCCATATCTAAAAACAAGTGCAACATTTAGTTTCCATTCATATTTACATTTCAAATTGTTGAATTGCATGGTGAAATACAAAATTGTAATAAATTGGTCTCAAAATGCAGCTATGACTATTTGAATTAATTAGAAGCCAATGTACCATAATTATAACAAAAGCCAGACATATTCATAGTTCAATCTGATGTACAGGTAGTGCAAGTTCTTGACATATTGATCAAGAGAAAATACAGAGCATCTAATCATAGACTAATGCATTAACATCAAATCAATTTCTACTATAATTTCACTATTGCAATGTCATATGTTGGCTTCTTGGATGGATACTTTATAACAACTGTCCTGTTTGTTTTCATATCTCCAGGAAGGTGGAGACAATATACAAATTCTCCCTGCCTCAGATACACCTCAACGAGTAGAGCCCCACAATAGAATAACAACACCTTATATGACAAAGTATGAAAGAGCAAGAGTACTAGGAACAAGGGCATTACAAATAGCGTAAGTAGATAATTTATTCACGAATTATTAGTTTAGTCATTCTGCTTTTGATTATGAAGAATATCGAATAAAAAACACCTTTAATTTGGTAATTCTTTGACTGAAAAATTCAAATGAAAAGTCACCCAAATATTTAAAAAGACCTATACATGTTCAAATGAATTAGTATTGTTGTCACTGTCAGTCAAAATGACTAATGTAGCTTGTGTAATACTTTTTAGAAAAAAACAAAATTACATGGGTCATATTTGAAATCTTGCTTTTGTAACACAAATTATATGCTTTCTGATTAAAGTCAAGTGTCCAGAGAGGAGACACAATAAATGATTTTATGTTGGTACCTTTTTCTTTTTTTAAGAATGTGTGCGCCTGTCATGGTAGAATTAGAAGGTGAAACAGATCCTTTAGAAATTGCTATGAAAGAATTAAAGTAAGTTTGTTTGTATATTACATGTCATGATGAATTAATATTTAGATTTGTTTCATTCAATCATACAGCCTAATAGTTAGTTACCCAGCCCAAAATTCAGTGCATTTCATAAGAATTTTATAGTAGTTGTAAATAAATGTTTGTTCTTTAGCATAAGGTAGGAATGATAAATAAAATGATTAAAAGGTTTGAAAAGATGATTAAATATGTTTTAGACTTTTAAGTTATTTGCATTTGTGTTTTCAGAGCTAGAAAAATTCCCATCATCATTAGGAGATATCTACCGGATGGAAGTTATGAAGACTGGGGCATTGATGAACTTATAATTACTGAATAACATTTTACCTTTTTTGTTGTAAATAGATTTTTTAATGTTTTGTAGACCTGTCTTCTGTGAATATGATAATTGCATTTAATATTAAAGTTTGAAATTTAAGGAAAAAATTATGAAAGTGACAAATAGGATATATAAAAGTGCTGTGTTACATAGAAACGCAAGTAATTCTAAAAACATAATATAATTAGACAATGACTTGGAAACTAACGGATGTAAATGTATAACACTAAAATCCATGGAAATTTATTTTCATTCCTCTCCTTTATTCAATCTTCAGGACTCTATCCAATGTACAAACGAATTTCTTTTCTTTTTGTAATAAAATCATATTCTATACAAATAAATATTATTTAAAAGTGTCTTTGTTCCATTGTATTGAAACTGTGACCATATCTGGAATGGATATTATTTTACTCAGAGTTCAATGTATATTCTATTAGGGTAATTGTACACCCATCATTTTTTGTAAACATAACCTCTGGTGTCTCCTTTAGACTACATTAGTCAAGTAGCAGGTGCTGGTAGTGATAACAATAGAACACTATTAGCTTGATGTATTATCTTAATCAGTTCATGTGATAAATCTACACATTTGCTGTAATGTCGATATGTCCATTGTTGCCTGAAGGTAAGACATGAACTTGTAATGCTCCACTGGCATTGAACACTTCTCCGCAGTGGAAATCTATCAGAGATGACTGCTCCGTTGTTTGGTTACCTGTTGGACTATCCTCATCACCTTGCTCGGATACTTTCGCTGAAAAAACCACACACCAGCCATTAATAGATTTTTAATCAAGAAAGAAAGGATTAGATTCTGAAGGATTAAAACCGTATGTCGTAGTATAAAAAGCTACTAGTGGATCAAGAATCACACTCTAAGAAAAACAAATACATCTACTATTATAAATGTTGACAAAACCATCCACTTACTCAGATTTTTTTTATACTTGTTTAATTTCACAGTTGGCATCGGTAAATATCCCACAACTAAAGGAGTACCTTTCATATTGATTGTGAGCTCCTTTTCACTCAAATGTAGGACACCTAAAGCAACAAGTAGAGAAAAATATAATGATGTCTCGTATACAAGATGTACGTTAATTAAGTTCTATTTAAAAAGCCTTGGTGGATGGAGTGACTTTTTTATTGCTTCAGGACTAGGAGCTTTTAAACCAACCAGAGCTGGGCAATATTTAGGAAAATAAACTTTTTTCAATGCAATATAAACAAAAAGAAGAAAAAATAAATAAACCAATATTATTCATAGACCTTTTTGGTCTAATGATGTTTCACAAAATTCACAATCATAAGTTTCAAATGTCCCTGTAAGTTTGCTTTTTTGAACATAACTGGTGGTTCAACATTGAAAAAGTTGTGACAACTAACCTGACGTTTTTCCAGATATGGCCCAATGTTTGCCTTCAGATATCACTTCATACATCAGACTTTCTTCAGAACTAGATGTCTCCATTTGTTTTATTGTGACATCTAGATGACATAAATCTCCAACAGAGCAATTTGGCTTGTTATCTAAGGGAGTTATGTGGGACTTGGTTATGTACAAAGTCTAAAGTAGAAGAGAAACACAAAGAAATAATTATATTGTTAAATATCTATTGAAGTGGAACCCTATCGGATATGGTAAAAAAAGAAAAAAAAAGAAGCTTAGTTGGTCGTTGGATTTTTTGGTAAAAACATTGGGTTAGAAATATACAAGAGTGTTGTGTATTGTTCAAAAAATCTCTATATAGTTCTTCATTTCTGACCGGAAATGTATATTCACAAGCTTAAGGTGATTTTGCTTGATTTGGTTGCCTAATTGTGACCAAAAAAGCAACATTTTGAAAAGAAATTAAAAAGTAAATCTCGAAAAAATGGATCGGTCGTGTCCATCAACCAATCAATCAATTTGGAATGGCCTCACAAAATTTGTTCATATAGACATTTTCATTACCCGATAGTTTTCTTTTGTAAAAGCAACAGGACACTGTCTCCATTCATCCTCATCGCCATCATTTTCTTCATTTAATATTCTGTATGTGATAGTGAATATCATATGGAGAGGAGGTGTTTCTTTAACATTGTTGGTCAACTGCCACATGTAAGAAGCACTTTTGTCATCACTAACATCCTAAAAAATAAATTGAAAAATATTTTTCAATTCAAGAATGTTTTAGTGCATTAGGAAAACTTAATTATTTATTTAGTTACAATCACTAATTATATTGGTGATCATTGCATCATATTTACAGACAAAATTGCTTCATAATGATTTAACTAGATGATATGAATTCTTACCAGTAATTGGTTTTGTGGATTGAATGGAATCAACTGAACATCGCTTGACTCTGTTTCTAATGATTGCTTTTGCAATGAAAACCTCAAATCACTCTCACTGAAAATCAAAACCTGGACAAATTTCCTAGAGACAAAAAAATAATAATATAAGACAATGGTAAGCTAACTTCCAACATTTCAAGACAATGGGCAGAAAGCTAAAGAAATGATTATATAACCATATTTCTGGCAAAATCAAATCAAATCATAGTTTCTGAATCTTTCAATTACTCACTTGGTAAATGATGTGTGCAGTTGGTGAGTTATTTTCAGTGGATGATGGAAAGTTAATTCATGGTTTTCCTCTTCTTGTAAAATGCTACTTTTTGTGACAATCTAAACAAACACATAACATAACAAGAGGATAAAGCAACAAGTAAAATAAAATTTTCAAAAGTTCATCCTAATTCTATCAACCAATACAATACAAGGGACATAGAAAAACTCATTGTTGTGGCACAAGACCGCCAACAGTGGCGCAACCTAGCCAGGCAGATTTTAGCGGCGGAAGCGGCTGTATGATCGTCCTAGACGATGCAGCGGCGATACCGCGAGTTTTATATATATATATATATACAATACTTTGATTGCAGTTTCAATTATTATTCATCTTCTTCCATCTCTGAATTGCCTATTTTCAGGAGTTACTTTGAGCAGATTTTAACAACAATTTATGCAGTATTATGTTACTTTGATCTTGCATATATAAAAAAACAAAATAATTCTTTGACCAGTTGATTCATTGATATGAAATAAGAATAATTATATAAGTGTAACAATGAATATAATATGACAAAATAGTAAAAAAAAAGCAATACCTCATAGTGTGAATCACAAGCTTTCTTTGAAAGTTTAGCAAAAGCTTTGACTTGGTATTGCCTCACTTCATAGGGCTGTAAATCTGGTAATTTGATAATTCCTCTTTCTAGAGATTCTCCTTCCAGGGATAAACCTTCTGGTGGTTCTAAAGTCATTTCTGTCCCTGCTGTTACAGAATTACTACCAGAGCAAACAGACACACACAGTCGCTGAGTAAGTCCTGCATATAAAGGACCTGAGTGGAAAACAAAAGAGCAACTATAAGTTATATGTCTACCATTTGTAAATGTGTTCATTTGTCTATGATAAAACTCAAATTCAACTCTACAAATTATCAGGTAGTACCCGATACATATTATTAATTTTCAAAATATTTCTGATAGACACAAGAGGGTATTAGTTTTGACATTTATCAAGTTGTTAAAATACTATAATAGGGAGTAAATTACTATAAGATTGATTTCAGAGAAGATTACAACTATATGTTTAAATTTGTTTTAATATAGAAAGTACTCAACTAATGAAGAAATTACTTACCTTTCATCGAAGTTATTCTCACAGAAGCAGTGTCACACTTGACTTCTAAGTTAAGAATTCCAACATACAGATTCTTGATAAACTCTAAACCTTTCACTTTAAGGCATAGTTGATCTACTTTGTAGATTCCCTTCTTCTGCAAGGTTCCTTTCAAAACGATGTCACTTTTGCCTGGCTTTAGTAGTATTTCTTTCGATTCCAGACCAAGTGTGTAATCTGCTTTTGTTATATCTTTGTCTTTGTATTCTCGGTACATAATAGCTGAACTGCTACTATCCATGCGCTTGAATTTGGGTTTGCATACCACTCCGCTTGATGAAATCCCTTTGTCAGTTTTCTTATCAAAATGCTCTATGATATCTATGGGTGCACTTGTTGGACTAAGAGACGTAAAATGTCCAGAAGAGTCTAGACCAGATACACTGGAATTACTTGACTGTCTTCTGTGAGTTTTGTAGGTAGACTCTTCTTCGGAAGAATATTGTCTGCATAGTTCTGCTGGAGCATTTTCGTCTTGCAGAAGAGTTAAAGCTATGGCAATATGATCGCATTTAATAGGTTCCACAAGATGACTAGATATAGTAACTGTAACTTCACATTCTGTATTGACAATGAAGGATTCTGCAGTGGACTCCATCTTACTGATAAAAAACGCTGGACGTGTTCTGGTGTGCAAAGTTTTCTCTGCAATATGACAAGGAATACAGCTACTGTTTATTATTTCAATATGTGAACTGGGAATGAAATGTTAATTAAATCAGAACCGATGACAGCCCTGCTAAAGCAAAATAAAACCTCAATACAAAAAAGTGATTATGAAAATGCTATGGAAAACTAAAACTCAAGGGGTGTGTAAAAGGGACTACTATTGTTAAAACTAGACCAATGTAGTATGCATCTTTTATACAAACCTTGTACATTTTCAGCCATGCTCATTAGTTCTTGTTGATAGAATATTCTGGTTTCTGTGTCCACATCTTTGCTAGCAGCCACATGAGCACAAGACCTAATATATGTGCACCATTGTTAAGGAAATTCATTGGGATTATTTTCGACAAACGAAATGATACATTTTTGATTAGCAATACATGTAGCATGAATCGTACTTTAAATGCCTATGTATAGAAAATGACGAAATGTGTTGATAAACACTATGAACCAATTTCATAAATATATGGTACTCTAGAGTCAATCGCTCAAGGTTCAAGGATATTTATGGTCGTTTCCAAGGTGCTTTTGGCATTTTGCTATTTCCATTCTTGTATTATCCATGAGTTTTTCCCAACCTTCTTGTTTATATGTTTTCAGTGCATCCATCAGAAATCCTTCAGCTTTGTGGTATTCTCCAAGTTTCCTAGAATATGACGAACCTATTTATAATTCATATTCACGGTTTGGAGAAACTATCAAATTTACTTGAAAACAACTTTTTTAAATAAAAAATGTTTTCGATAAACACAACACAGTGAGGCATTTAAACGAAATAATCCAACTACTGAAATACTATTCTCCTTACATATAAAACTCAGACAAATCTTTTCCAATGAGCCTTGCAGATCTAATCCGCCCAATATGTTTGTAGGTACCCATGGACAGCTCTGCCAGTTCCATGTAGCGTTTGCGGAATGCTTCTTTTGAGGACAGTGCCTCTTTCAATTTTTCAAGGGGTTCTGATTCACCTGAATTAGAATTTCAGTCCAAAATTAGTGAATTACACAATGCTGTGAGGCACAAATAATATCACAATTATACTACAAATTTACAAACTTTTATTAATTTCTATTACTATTTTCAAATCATGAGATCTTGAATGGTCTGTAACAACCAACATTCCTTTTCACAATATATCTTTTTTACTAGGTAATACTAGTTTCTAAATCTACTTGGCTATGTCTCAAACTCAGTATAAGGTAATATAAGGTATTAATCTACAGACTTATTGCAAACATATATTTCCTTATCGATACTATTTAACAAGGAACGATCATTTGTAAGCTACATGCATGTATGAGGCACTAGTTGCAAAAAAGGGGAGACATGGTCTAAAGAAACTAGTTATCTTGATCTCATATTTCAATTTCTATGTCTTGGTCTAGGAAGTATTTATTTACCCTTTTATGGAATGATAATGTAAAAAAATAAGTTTAGTCATCTATGTATCATCTCAGACAAACGTTCAAGTCTACGATGGATCAAAGATACATTATTAATATTATTATTTATCTATAAAATTTAATTCTATTTTAACACAGAGAATGAAAATCAATAAAAGAAAATGTGTTAATAATAATAATCCCAGAAACATATTTGTTAAGACAGTGAAAGTTACTACTGTAGTTGATTAATTATTATTTCTAGTGTTATATAATACAGTAACAAGTTTTATAAGTCAAAATACTAGCATAGATATATATATATATATATATATATATATATAAATATCTTGCTGAACAATGATTCAACCACATCATTAGAACTTGCCTTCCTTTAAAGTGAATCCAGAAATAATGTCCACCACCATGTTTAGTTGTTCTGATGTTGTTTCAACACCTGGCATTAACCCACATAGTTCCCCAAGCTCATGCATCTACACAATGATGAGGTGTGGGAAAACAATCATTAGTAAAAAAGCAAAGGCTTGTGGTTTAGGGGGGGTCTCAATTCAATCCCCACACAGGGGAGGACATGAATTCAGTTAACTCACACCAATAGAAGCCATCCAATAAAAAGTACACTTCAAGTGAAGAAAGACCAAAGTTGTGAAAAAATGTAGGAAATCATCTCAACCTTTCAACATCAAGCATAGCCTAGGAGATGTATCTGGGCCTTTTTTTGCTGTTGGTAGTCATGTGCCTGTGGTTAAGACTTTCAATTAGACATTTCTATAAGGATACTAGTACTTGTTCTCTATGAATAGTCCTATATCAAAGATTATTATGATCAGGAATTATTCCTGGGAGATAATTTCCTTTCTATACCCAAATAGTGCTAGAATAAGCAGGTTCAACTGTTAAAAGGTAAAAACCATTTTAGTAGAAAAGCACTTTATCTCTCTTTCAAATTTTAGATTCAATTTCAAATTATTTTCATAGTATGAAATTGAATCTAAGTCCTTATCAAAACTTTGTATGATTGAAGGAAAAAGTGAAAGAAATCTTCAAGAGCCACAGAGAGTCAACCCTCTATAAACTCACTGATTTTTCATATTTATATTTTAAGCTCACTATTAATCAATGATTCTTTCATTTCATCACTGAAAATTATAGTTTTGAACAATATACATGTATACTATTTACACATGTACATTTTAAACAGAGAAATCATTAAATTACAGTCAATTTTTTTAAAAATGTATTATCAATCAAGTGCATGTGACAATTTACGCAATATATGTCACCACTCTGAAAATCAGTAAGCAAAACTTCCACCATCATGAGTCTAAGTCTAAGTGAGCACAGAGGTAAAAAAAAGGAAGAACTATTAGGTGGTCTCAAGTCTACACTGCCCTATATCCAGGGACTTGCCTTCTTGGTATGCATCAATGACTGTGGCTCCAGTAAGGAGATCTTTTACACAATCTTCTTGCTCTGGGGTTTGCTTCAGTTCAGGCAAGAGGCCACAGGTGTTACCAAGATATAAAAGCTGTTTGCAATACATGGAGGGTTTTATTTATCGAAACAAAATGTACATGAATATGAATATAACAATATCAACAGAAATCAACATGCCTGAAAATGTATACAAAATCCCAAAGAATTCTGTTGAACAATGGCAAACAAAGCTTTGATTTATGAAAAGTGTTTACAAAATACAAAAATAGATTGCTGTATCTTTAATGATAAGAATAATAATATGTTTTTTATATATTTTTGATGAGATGACCAATGGTAGTAAACACTGGTCAAAGTCCTTTCAAAGAAGTTCTGACTCACTATATAAATATAAATAATGCAATCAATTTTCACACAATAAATCTTACAAAGCATGCCTTAAGTATTTTTTTTTAAATATGAGCTTTTTTATGATTTTAACCCTGGTTTTAGGCCCCAACCTCAAATAAATGCTAACCTTTGTTAAAAGTAAAGGCAAAATCTTTACAATTTAATCCAAACATGATCATTTTCATTCATGATATTTTATGAATTAGCTTACCTTGATCCGAGCATAATCCCAAAGTCTAGCCGTATGGAGGGAGTAAGTGTCAATACTTCCCGAGTCTGCATACTTTTCGCAGGCTTGTAGTACTTCCAAACAGGTAAGAAATACCCAGCATGCGATGGCCCCTACAGGTAACTTGACCTAGATTGAATGTAGAAAAAATCATGGCTATATATTTTTACTGGTTTTTCATACCTCATTCCTATGAGACAAAAAGCTAAGACCTTATGACAAAATTGGCAACACTTTGCTTGCTAAGAGCTTGTTAATGTTGCAAACTTTACAATAATTCACATGTTTTCATATTCCCAACAAGGAATTTAAAATGTTGTCTGCTTACTACAGGCCTACTAGGTTAATGGAAAGCTTTAAGCAGGGTGCCGGAAAGCACTCGCCCGCTCGCCAATGGCGAGTGATAATCTGAGCGGGCGAGTAAAAGTTGAAAATCACTTGCCCGAAATGGCGACCACATAATACAACCTCAATATTGTCATAATTAAACCATGTTTATTTTACATTTAAT
>JAVSBT010073996.1:0-16463 GCA_033118115.1 Pharyngocirrus eroticus
TTGAAGACTGATATCTGATCTCGTACGTTTTCTTATTCATGACAAATACTTGGTTTTGAGATAGCTACCAGTCTGCCAGTTTGACTCTGATTCAATACAAATATGGACGACTTTTGTGACAACGAGCGAGCAAATCAATAGATTTTTTAAAGATGACTGCCTGACAAGTCACCACTGATGTATTTCTGAATATAGATGTCTATATCATCTTTGAAAAATTGAAAAAAACCTGAGGGCGCACAGCAGGGCGCTAAGATTTGAAGAGGGCGCATGTAAACTTTTGGGAAGGATAGAGGGGCGCCCCGCCCTTCTCCGTGTATGCTGGGGAGTACCCTGTCAGTTGAAGTGAGCTGCAATGGGGATGTCCTCAAGCAGAGGCTGGACCAGTTCATGCTGACAGTGCCGGATGACCCACAGACGGAGGGCTATACAGCCCAACGACAGGCCAACACCAACAGCCTTCTGGGCATGGCCCAGTTGGCAAAGTCCCCGCCTCAGCAGGAAGGGGGAGACTAGGGAGGGTCTACCACTAGGGGCGGCCATCCATGGCCACCCAGGGCTTAAGCCCTAAAACCAGCACAAATACAAAATAATACAATACACACAACATAGATGAAAACACACTTTTAACTATAGTTTCTAACCACTTTTTTTCAACTTTTCCTCAAGTAGGTGTAGAAGCAGAAAAGCAGAAAAAAAGTTCCTTACATGTTATTTATTACAAGATCTGGTAACCATACCATCTTTCTAGGAATGGTTACTTGCTGTATACCCCAATATGTGTCTGGATTCCAAGTAAGAAACTCATCTCTCCATGTCTATTAAAAATTTATTCATAAATAAAATCTATTAGTCAAAGGGAGAGCAGCCAGTAACTTTTTTTGTCAATTTCAAATCAGTTTTATTTACTATTTTCAACATAACGATTATTACTATAATTATCATTGCAAGGTAAAAGATTAAAGTGATTTTGGTATGTGCCTTTAGCCTTACAGTTGAGGTGAACTGGTTAAAAACTGTTATCATAGTCTCCTAATTATTCCGTCAGAAATTGATATAATTTATGTATTATTTTATGCTACAATGATTGTTAACTGCTAAGTTTTAACAAGACAAACAATAATAGCAGTTCATTGAAAATGTATGTCCATGGAAGAATAGGTATAGAACAAAATAAAAACCTTCAGTTATGTGCTTTCAGAGACATGTTATAAAGAAGAAAATTATTCAAGTGAAAAAGGCCTTTTGTAAAAATGAATTATGTTTGTCAAGGCTTTTATATTAGTTCCTACTTAATAGATATCAAATATTAGTGAGAAATATAATGAATAAACAATTACCCCTTTGCAAGTGATGGTGATAGTTATAATGATAACGGATGAGCAATTATGATTAATACTTAATAAAGTAATATGACATTCCATTATCTGCATTGGAAGCATAAATGATACAATTCAAACCAAAATGCCTTTTACATGAAACATTACCATAAATAAATAATGAGATGAGCTGAATCTTTGTTCTACAGCGTTTACTTCGTTGATATTCAATGGAGCCAACAAGACCTTTATGTTTAGAGGTTGCGAGCTGTTTTTTATAGGTCTGACATAATATCTGTAAACGTTCTTTTCAAACAGATCTGCAAGAAGTTGGGACTCAGAACTACCAATAACACCTGCAACAAATAAGAAAAACAACACTTTTTCAATCAACTAAGTGTAGCCTAAAAACATTAAAAGAATTTACAAAGCCACTGTAATAATAATGGTTTATTTTTTTAATAGCTAAAAATTGTAAGTAGATTTTTAATTGAGTTTCGAGTATAATGGTAAAATAACCATTCATTGATAGGTTGTTTTGTACATTTATTTTTTAGAAATGTTATCTAAAATATAGACATATGCATTCCTTCCTTCTTTATGCTGCTTCCTTCCTTACTCTTTTTCCCTCCCTTCATCCATTTATCCATTCATTTAATCATTATTTCATTCACTCATGACCTAATTTATCATTATGTCATCCTACTTACCGGACATTGAGGCTAGAACCATAAGCAAATTCATCAAGATACCTCCCATTTTGTTTCTAAAATTCAGTAACATGCAGCAAATCTTTTATTACAAAAAAAAACAACGGCACAAAATGATGATAAAATATAAAATGGAATTGATGTTTGGTAAATTCAACAGAAGTGTGATGCATTTATAATTTCTCTAATGATAAATGGTTGAACTTACTTCTTGGGATTTGAATCCAACAAATTAAAAGTCTCAAATATATACTATTGTAGACTCTACCCTGGTACAGTGGTGACAAGAACACCATGTAACCTAACTAATTGCTTCACAAAACTTTGTTTTATAAGACACTCTTGCCTGCAAGGCATCACGTACATGTCCCATTTTTGCACCTTATCAAGGTGAGAGCCTCTTTTCTTGATCTGGTCATCCACTTTTCTCATTAGTATTCCTATTAATTTTTAATTGATTTTTGCTTTGGCAAAAGTGCCCTTTTCCAAACCCTCTTATTTCAACATAATTGCAAATGATGTAATTATTCTAAATGTTGATTGACGCGAGGCATTGACAAATTCATTGCTGAGAAAAAAAGATCCTAGTCAAATATTTGAAGAAAAAAAACCTACTCACCTGAATGGTGTTCTGATATCCTATTGATTGATATATGATAAAACACAATGCCTATCCAAGATAATTGTTCCATCATTGAAAACATTTGTACAAACACAATCAGGTAAATATTTTATGATTTACATCAGTAATTTATTGTAGTAAATTTCATTGTGCTTGTCTTTTGTCTATTGTCTGCTGATCTGCTATATCTCATGATGGTACCAAGTCAGAAAAGGGTAGCGGCAAATCAAGAATAAAGAAGGATAAACCCTCCAAAGATTTTCAAAGTTCTTCACCTCCTTCCAAGAAAATTGGCACTAGTAGAAATAAACCTGAATCATTTCCAACAAAGGTACATGGAGCAGAACCAGTTTATAAAAGAGAAGAAATGGACAAAAGTCTGCATTCAGGAAACTCCACAGATAAAACGCAAGAGATAGTGATACCTAAACACAAACGTTCAGATAAAACAGGTATAATAGTTTCAACTTATAGTGAATAAAGTTCACTATTATACTCAATTCAGAGTCTATTTTCATTCAGTAATTGTGAAATATTAGAACATTTATGTATTCATAAAATGTTTCTATGTGGCTTTCATATTTATTTGCTCTTCTGTATTCATAAAGTAAAACAGGCTGCTGACCTCTTTGTAGGACGTTCTTTGATTTTGATATGAAAATCAATAGATTCAATTAGCCATTGAGCTTTTTTTATTTATCAATTATCATTTAGCAGGAAAACCACCTCCCAGTCCAGCAACTGTTCCAAAAAACACTCTCCAAAACTTGGACCCCCTTCCACTTAAACCAAAGGAAGTACTCCATTTCTGCCACCGATGTAATAGGCCTTGTAGCAGCAGAACACAACTTGAAGAACACAAGAGGTCACAGCAACATGAATATTATGTTAACTTGTATGATCCTGAAAACCTTTGGAACTATCGTGCTCCACCTGATGGATTGAAAGATGACTACAGTTTCTGTCATAATACAAGTGCAAGGTATATATAAGAACAATTAGATTATTGGCTTTTTTGTCAAAAAACTATTTTTATTGTGTTAGATATAGAATACATCCAATTGGCCAAAGATGTTATTTTGAACAAATTTCTTATTTTTGAATTTAAGGCTTTGTTTGCTACATTTTGATTTTTTTCAAACTTTACTGCATATAAACATAACTACAAAAAACACAACAAATTAAAGTATCAAACGTTTCTGATAATAATAAGTAATATGAGATCAATTTAATAATTTAAAGAGATTTCAATATGGCATCGATTTTTAAAGCATGTTCATACCTTTATAAGCTTGTCCTAGAATTTGTATATCTCTGCACATGTTTTTTCTTTTACTGCACTTTGAAATGATAAAGTCACTGTAAAAATCATTTTTAAATACTGCATGTCCCAAAATTTTGCCCACTTGTCTCATTTAATTTTTGTTTTATTTTGAATTAATTGACAGCCAATGCCCTGATGGAGTTGATTGTCCTATGGCACTCAGCCATGACGAATTTGAAGAATGGACCTATAGATATCTTGAAAGACCCAAGGGAATAAAAAAGGAAAAATAGTTAGGAAGAACTCTAATGAAGGAATACATCAATTCAAAAATCAACAAGAAATTGTAAGGGATAAACAATTTTGTTTCAGATCAAAGAATGGATACAAAAGGATTTTACTTTGGTGAAGAGGAATTGCAGTGTGTGAGGGTGTGTGTAAGGGTGTTTAGGTTAATGTTTATCTCTATAGATCAGTAAAAGACATTTCACAAAAATGGGCATACTACTCAATGGACAATGAAGCTAAGATCAGCATTGTATTTGAATCTTCTTTTTGTAGTGTATGGATACTTATAATTGGGTGAATCACTAAGATGTATATAGCATCGGATTTGAATCTTCTTTTTGTAGTGTTTGGATACTTAATAATTGGGTGTAATCACTAAGATGTAGTAGTGGATTTGAATTAGTGTAGTAACTAAGATTAACAGACTAGCGACATAAGGAACATTCTCATGAATAGCAAATCCTTGTATTTGAATAAGTGTAATCACCAAGATGTCTAATCTTTATTATTTCAATAAATTTGGTAAAAAAATACATATTTTGTAATTCTTTATGCTTTCAAAATGGTAAATATGAGACACGTGAAGCATTGTGAACGTCTTTATTAGTTAGAGTAAAAAAGAAAAGAACATTTCTGAACACTGACATTTAATGCTAGATAGAGCATTTGCATACACCGATTAGTAATAAATTTAGTCTCTATTTAATCCTACAAGTTATGACATTTCAGTAAGTGCTTTTGGGTTCAAAATTACAAAAATATCTAACTACGTTATATAGAAAGGGGAATTCCTATTGAACATACATAATTACAATATCATAAACAGGGGAGGGGAGGGCATTAGCGCAATTTAATACAGTAAGTTTTTTTTGTAACCCCCCCCCCTCCATAATAATTACTCTTTTTTATTCATTACACATTTTTGACCAATACAAATATAGCTTTTAGCTTAATCAATAATATTTTCGACATTCTTTATAAACAAATAAACGGATAAAAGGAAAAAATTGCTTCATTACTGTTGTTAAATATCTGGAGGTTCAAGACCAAAAGTGATCAACTTTTACTACAGACATTGGGATAGTTCCCTTCTCTTATACCACGGTGTCTCTTTAGCATAGGAAATACAATTAATAAATAAAATTTCCAAAATAGTTGACACAAGTATACAGACATTACTTGGTTTTTTTTTAAAAATTTAATTGCCCCCCCCCCCCCCCCCCCCCAAATATGTTTGCTGTTGCGCTGCCGCTGCATATGAACGTCAAGTAAGCTCTAGAGAGATGTTTTATACCAACATTTAATCATAATACTGTACTATAACCTTTGTCTTGTGTGTTTTTGATTAGTTTTTTCCCCATTGCAATATAGCACAGTTATATTATCAGACTGCTGCAAACACGGCTTGTCGACGAGTACTAAGTAATAAAAAAATGACATAAACTTTGACCCTAATATGAAAAATCAATGGTGGGGATTCCCCAAGTTTAACTGTTCTACATAGTACTTGGAGATAATTAGCGACATTTGTCAGAACTTGTATCGGTGAAGAAGGAAACCAACTATTGTGGAATATTTTGGGGGGAAAATGTAGCTTAAACAAATGAAAGACGCATTATCATATGACACAGTAATGACAAAGAATGGTGTGGTCAATCATTTGGAAGTAGGAAGTAGGAAGTAGGAAGTATTTTTTTTTACAAAAAACATTCAAACAAGTCTCTGATGAATGTACAGGTTTGTCACACCAATGTTGATTATACATTTTCCATAAATATCTGAAGGTAACGAGATTGATTCCTGTCTTGTCATAATGTTGAATTCTAAAATTACGAAAGGAAAGAAAGCATTCGCTCATTTATTTCTGGCAGATCAATAAGACTATATCTGGCCACCCATTGGGTATTGCGTCATGTTAATCACGTGACAGGTTCATCATGGTTATAATGTTGTTTGCGATAGTGGCCAATTGAATAAAAAATAAATCGACCAACATGGCAGATAAAGTAGGGAAGCAGACGAAATTTCCCCAGGAGTGCCAACCTTGCAACAAAAAGCTCAGCAATAAAAGCGAATTGAATGAACATTTGCAATCTGCTAAACATTTACAGAAAACAAACCCAATAGACTTATCAAAGGCTCCACAGACTTATCCACATACGTGTACATTTTGCAGCCATAAATGCAATACTAGCAAAGACTTTGTGGAACATTACAATTCAATTAAACATTTGAAAAAGGCTACTAAATACAAAACTGAAAATCCAGCTTCGCACACAGAAACTAAGATAGGATTAGGAACCTCTGAACATGGCACTGAAAACCCTATTCAAGGTGAAGGATTCAATTACTCATGTGATTTTTGTAAATTGGATTGTTTTAACATTGAGGCAAAAACAGATCATGAGACAAGCCAAGAACACAGGGATAAAACTTTGGGAAAGCAAATACATGTTCCCAAAAAAGCTACCCCAATTGCTATGTCTCATGAAGGTACCGAGTTAGAAAAGGGAAGCGGCAAACCAAGAATTACAAGTTATAAATCATCCAAAGATTTTCAAAGTTCTTCACCTCCTTCCAAGAAAATTGGTACTTCTAGTAGAAATAAACCTGAATCATTTCCAACAAATGTACATGGAGCAGGACCAGTTTATAAAAGAGAAGAAATGGACAAAAGTCTGCATTCAGGAAACTCCACAGATAAAACGCTAGAAATAGTGAAAGCTAAGCACAAAGGTTCAGATAAAACAGGTATAATAGTTTCAACTTATAGTGAATAAAGTTCACTATTGTAATTAATTCAAAGTCTATTGCATTAAGTAATTTTGACATTTACTTATTTATAAACCGTTTTCTATGGGGCTTTCCTATATATTTGCTCCTCTGTATAAAATAAAAAACAGGCTGCTGACCTCTTTAGGACATTCTTTGTTTTTAATATGAAAATCAAAAGATTCAATTAGCCATTGAGCTTTTTTAATTATCAATTATCATTTAGCAGGAAAACCACCTCCCAGTCCAGCAACTGTTCCAAAAAACACTCTCCAAAACTTGGACCCCCTTCCACTTAGACCAAAGGAAGTACTCCATTTCTGCCACCAATGTAATAGGCCTTGTAACAGCAGACCACAACTTGAAGAACACAAGAGTTCACAGCGACATGAATATTATGTTAACTTGTATGATCCTGGAATTTTATGGAGCTATCGCGCTCCACCTGATGGATTGGAAGATGACTACAGTTTCTGTCCTAATACAAGTGAAAGGTATATATTATAAGAACAATTAGATTATGACTTTTAGTGGCCTTTTGGTCTAAACACTATTTTTATTGTGTTAGATATAGAAAACATCCAATTGGCCAAAGATAACATTTTGAACAAAGTTCTTATTTTTGATTTCAAGGCTTCATTTGCAACATTTTGATATTTTTCAAACTGCACTAAAACATAACTATAAAAAAGTAAAATAATTAAAGAATCAGACATTTTTGATAAGAAATAATATGAGATCAATTTAATGATTCAAAAGATATTAATATGGCATCGATTTTAAAAGCATGTTCATACCTTTTTAAGCTTGTCTTAGAATTTGTGTATCCCTTCTCATTTTTCTTCTTTTACTGCAATTTGAAATGATAAAAGTCACTGTATTTTTTTTAGCCCACTTGTATCATTTAATGTTTGTCTTATTTTGAATTAACCGACAGCCAATGCCCTGATGGAGTTGATTGTCCTATGGCACACAGCCATGACGAATTTGAAGAATGGACCTATAGATATCTTCAGAGACCCAAGGGACTAAAAAGGGAAAAACAGTTAGGAAGAACTCTAATGAAGGAATACATCAAATCAAAAAATCCACAAGAAATTGTAAGGGATAAATAATTTTTGTTCCACATTAAAAGATCAAAAAATGGATACAAATGTTGTAAGGATTTAATTTTGGTGAAAAGGGGTGAGGAAATGTGTGTAAAGGTGTTAAGGTTAATGTTTATCTCTATAAATCAGTAAAAAACATTTGAGAAGTTACAATTTAAAAAAAATGGCACACTACTCAATGGATGATGAAGCTAAGGTCATATATAGGTAATGTTTTTATTTTTAAGTAAAAACAATTTTAATTAAAAAATATTAAAACATTAAAAATCTTTTAAAATAATTGCTATTTATATTTTAAATAATTGAAATACAATTTTAATAACTTCAACGATTATTTATACCATTCCAAGGACTATTTATACTTTTAAATGTACATGTATATCAAACTGTATGTCATTTAACTTTTAGTTGCAATAAAGTCTTTAAATATTATTAAAAAAAGAAAAAAGTTTGATGCTGTGTGTCCCTTGTTTCTTTTGAGTTCCTGATGTAGTATAAAAACTTTTATTTCCTTTTGCATTTCATAGCTCCGGGATACTCCAAGAATGGAAAAGTTTGGAATTGTCATCAGACTTAATGATGGAAACACAAATGTTGTTAAATGTAAAAAAGATAAGGAGATCCAATGGAGATACAGTGTCACTATTTCACAGGTAATAGAAAAAAGTTTGACACATGTTGGAGTTTTAGTCTTACATCCACTACAAGCAGGCATATCTTTACAACTATTTCCTGGCAGGACACATATACAGTTTTGCTTTCCCATCTTTCTTTGGGAGTCTGCAGGGCAGACAGATATACATTATATAGTATTTTTCATTTTCTTTATTTCATCATGTATATACATTTATATACAAATAAATTACCATAAACAACCTACATCATATAAGATAAATCAGTGTAAATTATATTCCTTTTTTAATAATGATTAAAATAGTTTTATTTATTTTGCAACTTAAAATGTTGGATTACAATAAAAGAAAATACACAATGTAGAAATTAAAAAGATCTGAAAGGCAATAATTGCGAGTCTTTTAAGTTTTATCAAAACATAGAAATGAATGATTAAAAACCCATCATATTAAAGCCCATGGCACAATGCCATCCTGGTACCTAAGAGTATGGTACTTTGGTACAGTATGGTACAGATAATCCTGATGAATTGTCAACTAAAGAAGTTTCAATGATACTGATCTTGTATATTTTATATCCTACAGGACAATGTTTCTTTGAAAAGAGCAGTTTTACTGAAAAATGCGCATGGGTTTATAGAACCAATAGTGCAAAAACAAGATGGAACACACAAGGATGTGTCCGTCATTGTCCAATTTTGTTCTAGGTTTTATGGAACTTTTGAAGAGTGGATTGGATTTGAATTTGAGGAAACGAGTGACAGTGCAGGTATATCCTATATTATTCCTGATTTTTTTTTCTTTATTTGGTAATGATTTTGTAGTTTTGTACAAATCAAACAAAAATATCAAGAGGGTAAGTGCATTCACAGTTTGTTGCAATAATGCTTATAGGACCTCAAAATCAACAGTTCTTACCTCAATTATTTCTCATAGAAAAGATTAAACTTGTCTTTATGTTATTTCTTTATAGCTAAAGTAATAAAACCTTGTCTCTTGAGAAAGTTACATGTACATACACAAGCTGTCACTGATTATCAACCAGACGTGACAAATCAAGACATTTTTAGAAGGAGTGATGAAAGATGGGACAAAGAAAACAGAAAAGTCAAATTTCAATCTGATAGAGGTTATGTCACACCCTTTCAATGGGAAAAAATTGACCTGGAAAACAAAGGAGATGATTACAAACAAAATATGCTACAGTTTTTGGCAAAGGAGAGACAGAATCGTCTTAAAGTGATGTCTAAGTATGTTTTCTTGTGGATTTATCATTTGATTATATTATGATTATTCATTGATTACAAGTGTGATGACAGTTGATAGGGCTAGTGCAAGGTTGTCTGATGCTCTGAGGCCTGGGAAAAACACTTGCACCCAAATTTCTTTGTAAATGTTGAAATGCAGACCTGTCAATCATAATTTTTCCTTGCAGTATTTAGCGTCACCATTTTGCTATATCTAATATTCAAAATCTTAGAATTCCACTCAGTCTTGATCCATCAAAATCTGCTCTGACGGTCTGTGTTAATGTTGAAATTTATGCTTCACCTCAGTTTTGTACCCCCTCCCTCCCCCACATGGCCATTTAATTGGTACTATTCTGAAACTGGGCCCATTTACCTCATTATTTTGGTATTTATGTTTATCAATAATTAAATTTTCTTATCTCATCTAGTTTGACAATGGGAGTAGAACTTCATGCAGGAGAAGAAACAAATACATATCATCTAGATATGGATATATGTGAGAAATTTTATGAAGACATTATGAGGATAAAGGCTGGAGACCTGAAGGCCTGGGTGGCGCCACTGAATACAAATTTTGATGATACTGTCTATGAAATGTTACTCTGCAAATCTGAGGACTTGATCTCAAGTGAAGATGAAGGGTATGGTTGATGACTTGATTTTACTTTTTGACCAGTTGGATAAAACATTCTCTTACAAATCTTTGTCAATCTGATCTAATATGACTTTGTCCATTAGATGGTTGTACAATTTTTTGGGCATTGGGTATAGGGTCTATATGACATGAGCATTGGTCACAAATTATCATTTTAGATGAAATATAATGCTATGAAAGTATAATCTTTTGGCTATAGGACATCCTTAGCCACAGTTTGATATTACTCACATTTTTTCTGCACTTGATTTAAATTTTAATATATTGAAAAAACACCAAAAAGCATTTAGACCTCCACCCCCCTGTACATGTACAGATTTTATACAAATAATTCATCACCAATTCAGATTTTTGCACTAGAAGTCATAGTTTCATTAATATAATATCACCATTTTATTTCTATTTTGAATCAGTTATGGCCAGAAGATCAGGTGGCAAATTTCTGAAGAATGCTTCCTTGCATTGAAAAAGGCTCAACAAGAAGAAACAACATTTACTGAAAACAAAGCAATTAACAAAGATGTACACACAGTTACTGAAATCCAAGAAACAAACCAAGATGCTATGGCTGCTTCTGTCAATGTTGCAAGCAAAGACACATCTGAAAACACCATTTTCACCATTGAAGTTCAGTTCCAGTTAGATGAAGAATGGTTTGCTAAGCTAGGAAATGCAGTTGAAGCTTTGGACCAAACAGATATAGAGACATTTCTGACTCCAGATATTGACGGTTTAGGCGTCGTAAATGAGCCCGAAGAAGATCACCATATAAGATCCTTGTATGTCAAAGTTCACAGTTCAAATAAACTTGGCTTTCTATTACTTCATCGCTTTTTATCATTTCTATGATCTGTTAAATTCTGAGTGATCTTTTTTCTCCACTATGCATTTGCTATGCTTTTAATTTCCAATCATTTTTTTACACAGGGTTCTTATTCCTGTAAGATAGTTGCTGTGGCCTGATTGCTTTGATGATAACTGTTTATAATGCAATACTAATGAGTGGAATCTCAGGTTTGAAATGAGGCCTGTTCCCATAACCATAGATAATTAGAAACAGGTGGAAAACCCTCCCAAAATTGCAAGTCTTCATAGAGATAATTTTTTTAAAATTCATTTTCAAATTCTTGTGCCAAGTTGAAGAGACAAACATTATCATACATCTTCAATAACTGCCCTACCCTTAAAATTGGTGCTTAAACAATGTAATAAAAGGAGAATGTATAGATGAATGGATTATAGATATTTCAATATTTTTGAATAATTTGTTACATTACATGTAATTAAGAACAATCAAGGATAATGTTGGTATGACCTTAAACACGATTTCAACAAAAGAAAATACAAAAAAATGAATCTCTCAAAAGGAAAATGTATCAATGCTATCATAAAAATCAAGATATATTCTTGCATAGATGATATCTTGAATATACCCAAGGACATAACTCATATCAAAGTCTTGCCAGGTAAGACAACCTTTATAGACCATCTTTAGATATGGCTTCTCATATGAAAGCATTACAGCTTGAGTATGATATATCAAAATTTGCTTATTCTTGCATTCTGCAGACCCTCCTTTCCCCTGTAATTGCAAAACTTAATCTAGTGGTGCCAATTCATCCTTTATTAGTGATACTGTTTTCACTATTAGTGTTGATTCGTAGCAATCAGCAACACAGAATAGTGACATTTGGTACCACTTAATCTAATGCTGATGCCATTTTATCACTAAAGATCATTAACATTACATTTTTTTTCAAACTGTGAAATTTTCTATTTGTCATGCTATTGTTCTATAAAACATCAGAGAAAATGAAATAATGATTTGCTTTTTCTTAGATTTAAAATTCCACCAAATTTTTTACTTTATTGTATTTAGAAAATGTTTATTCATCATTAGCTGTTCTCCAATAGGGCCCTGTAAAATGTAGATAATTAAAAACCAGAGATAACCTCAAGAGTTTATAATGTATTTATAAAATGAGTCAAAAATAATAAATAATTAATGGTGATTAAATATGGTCTTTTTGTAGTTAAATTTAAATGTTTGAACTGAATCAAGTTCTGCAGGGTGTCTGGGAGTTCATTCCATATTTTTCTGCCATAATGAAAAAAAGAACCTTTAAAATTTATACAATTTTCTTTGGGTACATATAGTCTATTCAAGTGGTTATTTCTGGTTTGATGAGAATGAATATTTTGGGTACATGAAGTTTTCATACATAGATATGATGGAGCTAAACCTTGTTTGCATTTAAACATTAAACATGATATTTTAAAATCTCTCCGTTGCTCCAAGGTTTGCCAAGACAATAAAAGAACCAAATCCAATTCAAAGGAAAATCCTTACATGGCTTTGGCATGGAGAAGTTCTAATGAAAAGAGGGACTTTACCGGTTTTGCCACCTATGATATTATATGGGCCTTTTGGGACTGGAAAAACTTGGACCATTGCGCAGGGAGCAAGATTTTTAAGTATTAAGAAAGAAAATACAAGAATTCTACTGTGTACACCAAATGAAGTGTAAGTCAAATTTCAATTTTTGTCATAAGATTTACCTTTTTGTTACATTTATTGTGTGTTTTTTGTCCTTTGTATTGTGTGGGGGGTTTTCAAACACAGAAAAACTATTTTCACTAGTATGATTTAGGGAAGAAATCATTAGGGAAGAAAGTTTTTCAAAATTCTTATCACTTTTCAGATCAGCGGACATTTACACAACAACCTATCTAGATTGCATCAAGCAAGGGAAAAGACTGTATCCTGAAGGTCAAAATATAAAAGAGGGTCAAGAAAAATTATGCTTTCACTTTGAAGGGAAAACAATAATACCAAGCTTTGAAAAACTCAAGAAAACCGAAATTATTGTAACAACTTTAGAAATGTGTCCTTCTCTATTAGGAAAGAAAATGAAAGGTCAATTCACACATATTATCATTGATGAAGCTTCACAATGCCTAGAGGCTGAAACTCTAATGGCCTTGAACTTGGCCTCCAGAACTACTCTTGTAATTCTTGCAGGAGATATTCACCAGGTGGGGCCATATATAGTTAGCAAGAAGATCCAGATGGAACCTGATGTGTTAATGAGGCGTCTTTTTTCCCTGTATAAATCAAAGTCATCTCTGCGTCTAATTTTGTCGGATAATTACAGAACAGATGAAAACATTATAGAATTTCTGACTCAAAACTTCTATGACAAACACAGTCTTGGAATCAAACAACAACAAAACGAAGATTGCAAATGGAAGCCTTTGAACTTCTTTGTAGTAATGGGAAAGATGCAAAAAGATGGGAATTCATTTTACAACAAAGAAGAGGTAGAACAAGTATTGGATACTCTCAAAGTATTTGATACAAATTATGCAAAGATTTGGAGAAAAGAGGACAGAGCTGTGATTGAAGTCATATGTGAACAAACAAGCCAAGTAAGTATAAAAAATAAATCAAACTGAGGTAGAACATGGTTATTATGTCTAAAACTGAATGGAAAAGGTTATAGATATCAAAAAGTTTTTAAAAACTTATCAAGGTACATATTTCTAGCATTGGAGAAACAACTTGATATCATCAAAAAAAGATAATCACTTAAAACAGATTCATACCTATAATTTCATATCTTAGATTAATTATATATTTTTTTCTAGTACAATATATTTTGTCCTAGGCTCCCTTCTATCGCATACCCATGGCAAGTAACTCCTTTATCATATCTGTATGCCTTTGGGTTAGTTAATATTTAATTATGAAGAGTTGATAACATAGTTTAAATTTTCATCTTAAGGTTTGCAGAATAAGAAAGGCCATAAGGAAGATGAAAAATGATTCCCCTCTCTCTTCATGCAAAGTTATGGTGGATCTGGTTGAAAACATTCAAGGTGATTGAAACAAAAAATATTGATGTTTATATTGTATCTCTACATGTAGTTACAACTGTGAAATTTAAAGATCTTACATTATAATGGACCTTTAAATGTTCATTGATTAGTATTCAAGGACAGGTTTACAACTCTCTAAATCTATCTCAAATCCATAAATTTTTTGAAAACCTTAGGGTTTTACATCTTAAATGACCAGTGCAGCAACTAAGTTGACAACTGACATTCTTAATCATTGGATTATTATTAGGCAAAGAATATGATGCAGTGATCATATCAACAGTCTACAGTGGAAGGCAAGGAAGAACTACAGGATTTCTTGATGACAAAAAACTATTAAACACAGCCATATCGAGAGCTCGCTTTGCTGTGGCAATAGTAGGAAACCCAGTTACACTCTGTTCTTATGGAAATTGCAAAGATGTATGGTCAGATTATGTGAAAAGAGCAAAAACCAAAAAAGGTCTTCATCCTGCTGATTTTGACCTTGTCTTTGAAATTGAAAAAGAAGCTGAAAGTCAAAAAGAAGGAAAAAGCAGTATTGCCCTAAGTGTGCTAGATACCAGTGATTCTTCAGACTCAGGTAAGGACATAATAAATTATGCTAATTTCAAGTTCTTGCCATATGTGTATAATGCATGCCGCGCACTATATCCGAATAACTATATCCAAAAAGACAAACGGATTAAAAAAAAATAGTTATTCGAAACAAAGTACATTTGGAACTTTGACATTGTTTCAAAGAGACATGTTTCAAATAGACACGATTTTAGACATATAGCCGCAAATTGAGTAAAAGGAACAAAAGTCTGGAAGCACTTTAATTCCACGAGGTTTAATGCGGCTCAATCTTAAAGCCCTTTAATATAATCTGATTATTTGTATTTTTGAATTGGATATAAGGGAGAATGAAAATGCGACGGATAGTGGCACGAGTTTCTATACATTTGTAATTATGTTATCATCGCGGTTGTTATATTTAGATAAAGCAAGATGGTATAGGCTCTGTGTTTAAAACATAAAACGCTCATGATCTCTGGTTAACAGTTTATAAAATTTAAACGTAAACCAACATATATCATGTATTTATTAACTTCAGAAGTTATTTGCCTTTCTTTTGCATTATGTATCGCCGTAGTATAATTACGTAGCCTAAATTACAGCCACTGTGTCGTTAGCCACAAGCGCATTCTCGATAATCGCTTAATTTATCAGCTTTGACATGGGATTAAGATCATTGAACTGTAACCTGTGTGTATTCGAAACACAAAATTTTATCCCGCACACTTGGGTTTTATGACCATTTTCTTTTGAAATAGTTTTGAATAGAAAAAACTTTTTTAATCCATTTGTCTTTTTGGATGTAGGTATTCGAATACTGTGTGCGGTCTGCATTAGTAACAACTTTCCTTATCAATAAAATATGTTTAAACTTTTGACTGATTTTGAATTTTTAGCTTACTTCTGATAGCTTTTGACTACTGTATCTGCAGTCTTTTTCAATCTGACCAATTAGTGGTCATTGTCCACTAGGTGTAGTAATAGTGGAATGGGCGGGAACTGATCTCGATTCCACTATTACTACACCTAGTGGACAAAAGTTTAAACATATTTTATTGAACAATATTTGATTAGATGAATATACATATATCTAACTTTCCTTATATTTTGATTCAATATACTTTACATTGTTAATTCAGTTTTTACTTTGGCTTATTGAACAGACAACTATTTAATGAATACACATTTAAAGCTATAAACAGAAGATTTTGGACCCTTTCTTTTTAACAAAATACCCCCATTTCAATAGGTGTACTGATGATTTAAAGGTTATGTATCACCCTTATGCTGCAAATATGAAATTTAAAGTTGAATTTTCTTTTCCATCTTAGGATTCAACTCTGGAAGTTTTAGTGGAAGTGATGATGGAAGTCAACAAGTGAGTGATATTGGATTTGACAGT
>JAVSBT010074440.1:0-21377 GCA_033118115.1 Pharyngocirrus eroticus
CTTTGTAAAATCCATGTGCTTGTAGATGCAAGTTACATTTTAAAAATGTTAAATAACTTTCCATGCGTTTTGAACAACGTCTCATAACACTTTTATGATCTAGATAAGAATTTGATCAGTGATTGATATTCTAGGCGTTATTAACTCTATCGCTGCATTATAAAGCAGATTAATGATAATAATTATGTACTAGGATTAGTTCAATATTAATATCATACCAAGCTGATAACTTAAATATAATGAATGCTAATCCAAATATATTTTTCATTTTTTATTGCCAATTTGATGTAGATGTTATCTATGAACGTTTGCAATAAAAAATGAAAAAACATAATTATTCGGGTTAGCATTCATTCTATTATTTCAATAGCAAACAAAGTTTCATATCAAGTTAGGGACAGTTACTGAATCAAATGTCACCACAGAAATTCCCCATAATATCTTTGTAAAACTAAAAACACTTAATGACAATGAATATCAAACATGAGGACACAGATGCAAGCCCAAAGGATTAACATAATTAAATCTCACCTGATGAAACCTTTTTTTAAATCTGGATTTGGTTTACATAATAATCATCATGTAATTATATGAGTATTACACAGCCTTGTGGCTTTATCCAATGATGTGAAAACAATTGCCATCAGCGTCATCATCAAGATACATTGAAATTAATTGTTTATGACAAAACAAAAGGAACATACTCAGCAAATTCAAAAAGAAAAGGGGGGGGGGGCAGTGGTATGGTAACCTCAAGTTTAAAATATATATTGAAATGTGTGTTTAATTTTTGATTTGATTTTCAATCATTTTACTGATTATAAGGATAAATCTTAGCTGGTTTAATGAACAAAATTTGTTTTGTTTGTTTGTTTGTTTCTTTGGTGAATGGTATTCACCGAGGATAGCACATCAAAGTCTGAGACTTATTTCCAATGTGGTCCTCCCCAAAGCCTTTATTTAGCCAGTTTTGGTCCACTGAACTTGATAAAGCCATAAAATAATCATTGCCTTGCCCTGGTTTTTTTTACCCTTACCTTCTTACCTCTAGGGGTAAGCTTTGTCACTGAACCCCTTATCATTCATTTGCAAAATGCCCCCCCCCCCTCTCAATAGTAACATGATCCTTTACTACTTTGTAACATGTACTTCGTCAATGCTACATAGTATCAATTTTGCAAAAGTCCAAAGTAACAAAATTAGAATCTTCTATATAGTGCATCTCATCGAAGATCATATTTCATGTTATATAACAACATGTGATATATTGAAAAACAAACTACCAATACAGTGTCACTGAGCATATCAGATTATAGGAGGGTCTACATATACATGAAGCACTGTGTTTACATAAAAAGGTGTATGAATTGCCATACAATAATAATAATAATAATAATAATATTTTATTTTCCGTAAATTGTTACAAAAAGAACATAATATTTATATACAAATATGATATAACGGAAGGCTCTCAGAAAAGTGTAACTTATCTAGCTGAGTGCCCCTAAAAATAAATGTTAGCAAAGGAAGAACTTTAAAGGCTTGTCTATCCAAGCAAACAATACAAAACATTTGTTTGAATTAAGAAGGCAGTCAGTCTCCATGTTTGGATGCGCTTGACAACAAATGTTTGCTTTTGTAAAATTTATGCCAGTAAATGTTTTCTGGAAATTTGAACATCTCAAAAGTTGTTTTACAATGAATTAAGTCAGTCTCATATGATGATCACAGAACAAGTCGAACTTTGGACAAAAAAAGAACTATTTATTATTGAGAATTTACCAAACAAATGGATTTGTTCAATAAAGATCACCATTTTTTTTAAAAATCTGCACAAGGTTAATATTCCCATACATCAAGAAACATTTGTAACCAAAGCAGCTATGGAGACTGGCCATGTTTTGGAACAAATGTTTGCCAATGTTTTTATTTTCACTGTAGAGCTCTGGACAAGCCTTTAGAATTTAGCATTGTTTAACGTGTAGTAAGGGTTCACATAGTTCACTGTAACGCTACCCTATCATGCCCTTGAAATCTTGATACTGAATTCTAAAATTAAAATTATGAATGCCCCCTGGTATAGAATTTACCCAACTATCAAGGTTTTATAAGGGACATTTGTAAGACTATTTCGTAATCTGAGCCAGACTTAGGTTCACACAACACAAGCCCTAACATATTACATCTTTGATTCTTATTACTTTTGTCCCAGACTGTTCATTCATCCATATAAAGGAGCATACACTTTCCAGACTGCATAATTATTGCTGTTTCAAGTTATATCATGATTAGTGAACTTGACCTTGGTTTGAGCTCACTTCATGCACGTGAGGACCTTTTGCATGTCTAACGTGAAGTGTGAGTTATGAAAGGTCTTTATTACCCCAAGGATTCTCCAGACCTGTAAAATGTTGAATTCCCATATTGGGCTTCATCTGTAAAGAACTCAGTCACCTTCCGACCTTTACATAATTATGAGTACAGTAGGGAGTCATGTCTTTGAGTCAAACTAAGACAGAATCTATTGAACTTTGACCAGGTGTTGTATAACACCCAATCATCTAGGAAGTCCTCTACCTGTTCTTAGACCCTCACACATGATAAGACAGGATTTACAAAATATTTACTCCCTCCCCCAACATCCTCCCATTTAAAGTGTGAAGAATATCTGTTCCGATTAAGTCCCCCCACCAAAACATATTTTTATGAATTTTGTTCTAGACTTAAGCTCCAACAATACAAAATGAATAAATGTTAATTAAAGTGGTTGGTCTTTTGATGATAGGGAAATTTTGCTCCTGATCTTTTCAGTCCGTAGACAATCAAACATGAGTAACCTGTTGGATTTGTTGCTATTATTTCTTGCCTAAATACATGCTCATAAACTCACTGTTAGTTATTAAATAATATGAGTTTATGAGCATATATTTTGATTAGAGCAAAACCAATTCTTAGTAAACTCATGTTTGATTGTCCACAGACCGAAAACATTAGGAGAAACAGTTCCCTATTATGTGTCGAAAAGTACTTGTATATCAGGTTTCACTGGGAAAAGCAAGAAGTAAAGTAGATAAAAAGAACACACAATGTAATACTCATTGTCTGAAATACAGGCCAATGTTTTATCAACAAGTACATTAAAGTCACTATAGATCCCAAAATACAAACAATTTGGTACTTGATAAACCATACAAATCATAAATCTTATCTCACTTTTTTTTTAGTTTTTCTTGATTTTTTCGGTTTTTTTACAATCATGCACTCACAACATGATAATGACAAAAGTTCTCAATGCTGAATACATTATACTTTTACACATGAGTACAAACCATACAATATTTAGATGTGAAAGGGCAACAAAAGTAATGTGTTTTTTTAAGATTCATATTTCCAATTACGTACAGCAAAAATGAGATTGCAGACCTTTCAAGCTATCAATAACGACACAAAAAGAAGAAAAGATTTCTGCCCATTATATTATAATTTACAATATATTGTTTTCAAAAATAAAACCCATACAGTACAACACCTGGTAAATCACATTTTTTTTTCTCGTTCCCGTTCAAAACATACTAATGAAATGTCATGGGTTTTTTATGAGATTCTATTATTTTAAGTTTACTCTTCTACTACTTTCATAACAAATTTTGGACCATCAAAAGTATACATTCTTAGTTTCAGAGCCACCTAAGCTACAATGAGATGTCACCCGAACTTCTCTGCGCATGATTGTAGATGTAAAATATCGTAATTTTTGGTTTTTGACTGTAGGACTTGAATCAAAGTTATTTTTACAAAAAAAAAGTTTTTTCATTTTTTGGGGATTTTTTAAATATGCAAAAATTATGTCCAGATAGCTTGCAGCTAAAGAAGTCATGCAGTTAAAAATACATACTTTTATTGGTGGAAAGTGTAAGATAAAAACTGTGGCAGAGTTACAATAGAGATAAGTGGAACACCCATGACCTAGCCTTAACCTTAATGAGGCCTACTTATCTTAATCTTATGTTTATTGATTGAAAAGAAAATGATAATTTCCAAACAAAAATCATGCAACCTCAAGCGAAAAGAACAAGAGAGAAATATGGATCGTCGAATACTTAACGAAAATATAATTCAATCATTATATTTTTTCCTTTTCAACAGATTAAGTAATTTAGTGATTCATATGAATTAAAGAGGTTCAGAGCAATGTATCAGTGAATTAAAAGTCCAAGAAACTGACTATCACAATCATTATAATGTATCCAGTATAACTAACTTACCTCCATGGTGTTGTTCCTTGTCTTTCCAAACAAACTCTAAAAGTGAAGGGCTGTTAGCTTGAGCAACACAACTCCTTGGTTGAGTGGAGCACTTTAATGAATACATGCTAAAGATGTTACATAAATCGTACTTTTATGGATAGAAGAGGGGATCAGTAACTTTAATGGCTAAAAGATTGATGAAGGGTAAGTATAGGGGGTGTAAGTTACATAATATTTGACTTCTGGTGTCAGGATTAGTATAATACTTTTCATTAAAGCATTGCATTTTACCATTAGAGAAAATTAGCTCTACCTCTTTATAAGCATGTAAATGTGTTTGTTTGGCACCAGATTCAAGCATTTTCTCAAGGTCACCTATTAGGGCTGCATCGATAAATTGGTTATCGGATTTGACCGGCTTTTTTTAATGATACTTTAATTATTGCGATACACATTTCTGATTATGATAGTTGTATACAGAGAAAAACAAACTTTTTTCAATGTAAATTCCTAATATTTCACCGTAAAATCATACTATACGATTTCTTTTCTCTTTCCGTGAATATATTTGGATAATGTTAGCGTCATAGTTACGCTTATGATGATGATTATGGCTAATATGAGAACATAATGTAGAAACATCCTATTTTAGGTTTAGTCATTCACTTTTTGACAATCATTATAAGTAACGAGATCAATCGGATTATCATGATTTTTAAGTAGCAATTTATTGTATCTGTATCGATATGCAGCCTTTGTATGTATCAACACAGGAATTCGGAGATGAAGGCCCGAATCAAAGTTGTGCCCCTAAATCTCCTTCCATTACATGTTTTTATATATAATATACATTTAATTTAAGTAAGGTGTTACTCAAGCCTATACAATATAACATAAGTTTGATAAGCAATCTAAGAAAAAATGAGAAAATTATTTTCAAAAAGTTGCTCATTAAATGTCATTAGTTAAGATTATCACAAAATAGTTTAAGGAAAAGCCTTTGATATCAATAGTTGATAGGTATAACTCTGGAGACAGAGACAATTACAAAGTATTGTAACTTTAATTAAATGATAAGTTGGAAGTCAAAGGTTATAGGTCTAGACAATATTGTTGAGTATAATAACATAAAACACCCGTTGTATTCAGCAGTGAATACAAATAATGAGAGTAAAATGTCCCTTAAGCCTATATTGGCCCAGCAGGCCGGTGTTTATACAAAGTTTCTGTTGCATAAGCGACTGAAAGTTTTAAATACACCTCTTCCCTGGGAAGCTAGGATACTTGTGCATCATAATTATGTTACTTTTCCAGCATCCTCTGTACCCATATCAAGTTTCCTTGGCAAAGACAAAGTGGGACTTAATATCTTGCCAAAGGACACACACGTTGGCTACCACTACCATATACTTTATACCAGCACTCATAAAGCAACTTTTCAAAAATATTTAGTTACTTTAAGGCAACGTGAGGGTCTAATTGCTTTTTTTTGATATGCACTAACATATGTCCCAAATAATCATTTTCTATAAACGATAATGCTATAAAAGTATATATTTTTAGCTTGAGGACGTCTTAACCCACAGTTTGTATGTTGTTTTTTATTTGTTAGATAAAATTCCAATAAATTGAGTGATATCAAACTCTGGCTAAAGATGTCCTAAAGCCAAAAATATATACTTTTATAGCATTATCTTTTATAGAAAATGATCATTTGGGACATATGTTCTTGCATATAAAAAACAAGAATTAGACCCTCACGCTGCCTTAAGACAATATTGGCTGTGGTTAGATACCCTTTTTGATTTGATTAAAACCTTCTTTTTCCAATTTAGAAAACTGTGTCTTACCACATCAAATGCCGATTATAATTGATCCAGGATTCCAAAAGTGTATCTGGAATCAAATTCAATTGAAATAGATAAGTCAATAAATTCCACAGCGGTTTAAAAAAAAAGGGCGATTTGATTAAATCCAAAAAAAGTAATTGATGTTGATCTTTTATTGAAAATATAATCTTAACGATTGCTTAGTGTGAGTTTCTTTTTTATTCTCAATTATTAGTCATTATCTATCATGTTTCTATTGAAACAAGTGATAAAATGAGCTTTAAATTATACATAATCACTCGTCTATGAGGTATATTGCACTGAAAATAAAAGGACAATAGCTAATGTCACAGTGAAAAAATGAAATCGATGAATTGGCAGACGTCCTGGAATTTGTTAAAAGGTATTATAAGTTTTCTCATAAATTATACATCGCTGAATTGCTTTATAGAATATCTGTTCATAGACATTCCTTATTGATCCAGAGCCATGCTTGACAATAGAATCGCAGCCTATCAGCTAACAGCATTGTATCACCTGGGCTAATTGAAACAAGTTCCTGACAACAGTAAGCATACTTTGACATTGGAGTGACATTGAAATAGTTACAGGCTATCAAAGGAATGGATACCATTATTTTGGCCCAAATAAGACACCAACATATTTAGGTAAATATCATTCATGGTACAACTACACAACTTTCACTTTATATATTAAATAAGGTTTTCTAAGAACCTAGAAAACAAATTGTTTTTATGTTAAAAAACTCAGGTAGGCATTTGTGCAAATTAGTGGTGGACCCAACGATACTAGAAATATAGATTTGTACTTTATATTAAGGAACATAATTTCTTGTTACATTATATAACCATATTCTAATAATTATTTTGTAAAGAGAAATCTTTTCTTTTCGTTTTTGACAGGTACATAATCATCTAGGTTGTTAGTTTGGGGTTATCTTTTCATGGAAAGCACAAAATGGCATCCGAACTACTTGATAATGAGAGTCAAAACTTTGTTCGACTTTACATGCTTGTATCAGAACAAGGAACAAAAGTCTTTAGAAAAACTTTAGAACTGTTATCAACCACAAAATGCAGCGTCACCACGTTCAAAGAGGTTCTTGACTATGCTGAAACTTACAAAAGAAAGGTTAATCCAAGCTTTATTCAAAAACAGTTATGGCCTGTCACCGACCCCCCAGAATTTGTCAACCAGTTAGATATGACTGCTTGCAATGCTCTACTGTATTTGACAGAGGTTAGTGACTTGACCAATGGACACAACGACCCATTAAAAGATGCTCTTGGGGTCATTAAAGAATTTAGAAACCAGTTGTGCCATCACTCAACAATGAAATTAACAAATCCAAATTTCAACAATTTTATTGACGACATAAAACAGGCCTTCCAAGATATTGGTAGTTTCTGTCCAGCTTTAAGCATACCAGCAAATGAAATTGAGTGTTATAGAACACTTGCCATCACAAAAGAGGGTTACAGTGAGGTACTTAACGAGGTCATGCAAGTGAAACAAGAAATTGATAAACTGAAACAAGACTCAGCATCTACGATACAATACATGGCAGTGCTGAAGCAAGACTCGGCCATACAAAAACATGATGTATCAATCCTGAAGCAAGACACGGCCACACAAAAACATGATGTATCTATACTTAAGCAAGACACGGCCACACAAAAACAAGATGTATCCATACTAAAGCAAGACTCGGCCACACAAAAACAAGATGTATCCATACTTAAGCAAGACTCGGTCACACAAAAACAAGATGTAATCACACTAAAGCAAGACTCGGCATCACAAAAACAAGAGGTATCCATGCTGAAGCAGGACAGGACAATACAGAAACAAGACATTGTAAAAATCAAACAGAAAGGTTAGTTTTTTTGGTTTTTTTTTTTTGCAAACCCTTAGCGTAGTACTATTTTTAAGTTATCTATACTTTAAACTCAACCAACTAGTACTATGTAAAAGTGACTACCCAAAGAGTTCAGCCATTTGTCAAATGTAAGCTGCCAAAGTGAGTCAACTAACCAACTAGTTTAAGCAATAGTTACTTCCAAAAGAGTCAGACCGAGTCATTGAATAGCTGGACCCCCTCTAATAAATACATTTACTCTGATTTGGCTCTTTGTATTCCACAGACCTCAGAATTGGAAATAAAGTAATGCCGAAGTGTATTTCATTTTCTAAGTATTTCCAAATACACAAAGATGTTTAAAAACCACCACAGGCTAACCATACACATTTGTTTTATCTTTCAGTGTTCCCTGCTATGGAAAAAAATCCAGTTGGTAAGTTGATTTGATTGTTATATAAGGTTGAAAAAAATATCTTTTTAGAAAAAAAGATAAGACAGTATCCCAAAAATATAATTATAAGTTAAGAACAAAATCCACAAATTCTGCATATTTTTATCCTAGAGTTTGACTCAATAATCAATTTGATTTTTTTTTCTAGACTATAGTTGTAAACTCAAAGGGGTACTTAGAACTAAATACCTGGAGGAAATGTCTTTCATACAGTTCAATCCAGTTGATTCTAGAGCTAGAACGCCTATGAAACAGCTGTATGTAAGTCTCTCATTGGTCAAAATGAGTTTGGACAAGGATCCATCAAAAAGAATTGAAGAATATTCTACACCTTTAGAACACTACACAGACATCTTTAAACAAAAACAGTCTGGAGATGAGAAAAAAGTATTCAGGGTTATGGTGCTAGGAAAGGCAGGAGTTGGTAAAACAACATTGTCTAGAAAAGTAGCATATGACTGGGCTTCAGGTCATGAAGATGCACTGAAACAATTTGAAAATGTATTCCTTTTGTCTCTAAGAAATGTTGAACCTAAACAAAGCCTGTGTGAAATCATTGCGGATCAGTTGCTTCCTTATAAAGACCCTTATTTTACAAACCATTTAGAGCAATATATCACTGAAAAGGGTGATCAATGTTTGTTTGTTTTTGATGGTTTGGATGAGATGACACACGGTACCTCAAAAGAGATTGACAAAATGATTGAAAGCCACTACCTTGCTAATGTTTGTTTAGTAATTACAAGTAGGCCCTCTCGCGTGTATGATCACTTTAGATCAAAAAAGAAAGTTGATATATATGCTGAAATAGAAGGGTTTGATAAAGAACGAGTAAAGGAATTCACTCTTAAATTCTTCTCAGATGTAGATCAGCCAGAAAGTGGCAAAACCCTCTTCGATTTGATTTGCAAAAGAGGGTTGCTGGATATTGTAAGCATTCCAATTGTGCTAAACATTCTTTGTATGCTCTTTGCTGAAGAGGGGGCTCTTCCTGACTCGATGTGTGGTATTTACAAAGAACTTCGTGAATTCCTTTGCAAGAGGCAAAGATATCTGAATACTGAAGGTATTTTCGATGAAAAAGAATTGGAAATTATCTTGTTGAATCTTGGGAAATTGGCTTTTGAATGTTTTCTATGTGATGAGATATATTTTCCTTTTAGTAGCGTGGATGAAAAAGCACTTGAACTTGGTCTAATTGCCATAGATAAAGATCCAAAAAAAATGAAAAAAAATACTCGGTGTTTCTTTTTGCACAAAAGTTTACAAGAAAACATAGGGGCTTTCTATCTAGCTAGTGAAACTGAAATTGGGAATCTTAAACCATGGGAAAAGGTGAAAGACAAAATAAGAACCCGATCTGATGCCGAAAATCACGAGTTGTTTTTGCATTTTTGTGCAGGGGGATCTCAAAAGTTAGGTCATTTGATTTTAGATCATTTGGATGAATTTCTAGGCAATTCAAATCACAATGTGCGAGATCTATTATTGTCAATGAAAAGAATTTCTCAAAATATCAGCCTTTCAAATGAAGAACTAGTGTCAATTGTCAGACTAACATCGAATTTTCTAAACATTGGAGCAGTTTTTTCTGACTATAAACGTATATCAGATTTCAAGTCAAAGGTGATTCCAAATATGGAAACCTGGTCAGATATTGGATTACATAATGTGAATCAATTATTTGGATTTGGTCATAATGAGGAATTTAGGGAATCTGAAGAAATTATACCAACAAAATGCTTAGCATATCCTCGGAGTGGCGAGGGGTTTCACAAACTTGTCAAGATGACTGAATCTGTGTCATGGATCCATTTGGATTGTTCAGTGAATGATGATCATATGGCAACACAACAGCCCATATTGTTGTATAATTTACTTGATAGAAATCAACATGCATTAGGTGTGTCAGTTGACATGCATGTTGGTTTAATTTCATATGGTTATTTAATCAATCTCCTCAAACTTCTCAGAGAAAGCCCAAAAGTTAAATATGTATACATCAAATTGAGACTTCTTCCATACATGTTTTCTCGTTTGCCACTAGAAAGAGAAAAATGGGAAGAAATTTTTGAAATTCTACCATGTATTATTCCATGTCTCGTTGGATTGGATTTATCCGAGTGTGACATCCCTGATACTGTTCTTAGGCCCTTGGGTAGGATGTTGAATCTACATTCCAAAACATTCTTGCTTTTAGACCTTTCAAAGAACTCAAGCATACACTCTCGTCTGGGTATACTGAACCAAGAGATCAAAAACCCTTTATCTCTTAAAGTGTTTAGCTTCAATAACTGTTTTATGGATTCATCAGACAAATATGCTCTTAAACGATTTCTGCAAAAATGCAAAAGCCTTGAAGTTTTCAACTTGGAGCAATGCAAATCAGATATAAGCAATGATATTTTGAAACTCAAGAGCATAAAGGAACTTAATCTTTCAAATGAAAAAGACAGATGGAAGAGCGAATATAAAGATAATAAATGGATTCTTGGCGTGAGTAAGATTCAACCAATAATTTGGGATTTTTTACTTAGTTTGATTCAAAGATTCAATGTTGGACATGTCCTAGCAAATCTTGACTCATTTGAAAATCTTGAGGTGCTATCTGTAGAGCGTTGTGGACTAGAAGACCATCAGATTCAAAAACTTCCATTCCAAAAGCCATCAAAACTTCAAAAGATTCTACTTGCTGATAACAATATAGGTCCCAATGGTCTAAAACATATCCTTCAACATGCCAATATGTTGAAGAAATTAAGATCGATTCATTTTCAGCATAACAATCTCAATGATGATGCAGGTAGAGTTCTTGTGAAGGGTCTAGAAGGGTTTTCGGGTTTACAAGAGCTTTGTTATGGTGCCAATTGTTTTAGCTTTCAGATGGAAATTGAAATAAACGACAAATGTTTACAGTTTGGAATTGAAGATGATATTGAATCTCGTTATTCTTATGACACTGACAGTGATTATGAAGACTAAAAGTGCAGATATTTGATTTAGATTAGCCCATTTTTGCATATTAGTGGAGTAGCTTTGCTATTTTTTTGTGCTTTTGGTGACAAAATCACGAAACTTGGAATGGAGATTCTTGGGGATCTAATTTTTGATTTAAAATAGGAGCCCCTTATATCTATGATTGAATAAAAATTGAGTTGGATTTTTTTTCGAAGAGCTATGTAACACTGTAAATACATATCATCACTATTTTTGCAGGTGACTTGAGATGAAGTTTCTGTAAAATGTGAGTTCAAAGAAATATGTTGTGACTGTAAAGAGTACAGATTTGTTATTAAAGGATAAATACATAACTCATGGGTATTACAAACAGTTTGCAGCTTTGCTAAAATATCAAATGAACTTAAAAAGCATTACTGTTGATATCATAACTGTTGATATACATCATAAATATAATTGTACCCTATTTTTGTCTTAATAAAAAACTGTAAATCACAAAATGTTTTCACTTGTTTTTATATTTAGATTTACTTTCAAATGTCAGTCTTATTTCCTAGTCATAGAGTATCATTAGTATTCTTTACAATATCATGATCGTATATCTATTAAGTATTATGGTTATTATATTTTTCAATCATCACTGGAAAATGTGTAAAAAAACAACAAGGAAGACACTGATCTGTTTTGGAAAATAGTCTCATGATTCACCACCAAGCTATCAATGAGAATATCTGATTTCCCCCTTTTTCCTTTCAAAACAAGGAGATGGCAACGATTCATGAATATCAGTCTTAATAAGGAAACAATAGGAAGTAAGAAACTATAAATGCCTCATATTTTGATGAAGGGTAATTTTATATGTAGCAAATTGAAAATGCCATGTGTATGTCATGTCTTGTCTTTAAATATGTATACTGTATGTATGTCTTGTATGGAAGGTGGTGGTGGGTCCAATGGGAGACCATCTATGCTGAATGAGTGCCAACCCAAAGCATATAAGTTAATAAATGAATGAATTAATGAAAACATATATACATACAGATATGAAAAATAAAATATGAATGAATGAATGAGTGAGCGAGTGAGTAAGTGAATGAATGTGTGAATGAATGAATGAATGAATGAATGAATGAATGAATGAATGAATACATACATTAATAGATAATAAACTGATCAATCAAACTACCCCCGTAATGTGCCTGTTTTCGACGACGTTTCGGCGTTGCAAGACGAGAGCTACTGCAGTCCCTATAGTATTAGCACCATTTAACTTGAAATTTGAGTGACCTTTACATAAATGGTAATACGATAATCCTAACTAATATAAGGGTAGCACCATTTAATTATAGATAAGAAGCACCATAGATAATGACTTATAATATAAATAAAAAAAATAATATTAAAAAAAGAAAAGAAAAGAGAGATCAGAAGCAAAACAAATCTGGATTAAACATGATGTACAAATGCTGATGGCTTATTATGAAAAAGTTATTGAGTGTGGTTAAAAAGTCGTATACCAGATGGGCTTCCCTTCTGACTTTGTTCAGGTCGGCTTTCTGTTTACTGTTACTGCAGTGGAACCATGCTGACATTCATTTATTTAAGGCATCTTAGGAAATACATTCTTTTGGTGGATTTTTTAACTGTCTCATATGTCTTTACAATACACCTCAAATATTCAGAAGCTCTGAATGATTCATTGTGAGAAATAAATCTAGGAAAAAATCTTTTTTTTTTCATTAAAAAATGCCATCAATTTCAAAAATTATGTTTGTTTTCGAAAATCTGATACAATCAGTTTCAAAATTCGTATGCAAAATTTACATTGGAAATAGGGGAAACCCTCAACTTATTTTTAGACTTGTTTGTCAACTTTTTCCTTTGAATGACATATACTGCATCTCCACTCATGCATGAAACGTGAACTGCCATGGTATGAAGAAGGGTGGGACCTGATAATCGAAAGTTTGATCATTTACAAATTATCAGGTATGTACACTTGAACCTATATTTATTATTTATGTAAAATAACTGCCATTGTATCTAGGTGGCCTGCAGATACTTTTGGTGTCTCGGCTACTAATGGAAATCCGTGTTTTAGCTAAAAGGTGCAATTCAATTTTGCTTTCGAATTCAGATATAACTTGTCTTGTATTAGGTTCAGAACTGAGGCATATTTTCAACATGAGTATTTAAGTCAATATAGATAGACCTCTTATTATAAAACTGTAACTGGAACTGTCTTTTAATTTTGTCGTCCTATTTCAAAGTATATTTTTGTATAGGTGTTACCAAAGAGAAATTCTTTTCTTGTTCTTGACAGGTACATGATCATTTAGGTTGATAGGTTGAGCCTTTTGCATGGTAAACACGGAAAGAAAGTAACAGAATGGCATCCGAACTACTTGATAATGACAGTCAAAACTTTGTACGACTTTACATGCTTATATCAGAACAAGGAACGAAAGTCTTTAGAAAAACTTTAAAACGGTTATCTACCACAAAATGTGGTGTCGCCACTTTCATAGAAGTTCTTGATTATGCTGAAATCTACAAAAGAAAGGTTATTCCGAGCTTTATTCAAAAACAGTTATGGTCTGCCATAGATCCCCCAGAATCTGTAAACCAGTTAGATATGACTGCTTGCAATGCTCTACTGTCTTTGAAAGAGGTTAGTGACTTGACTAACGGATACAACGACCCATTAAAAGATGCTCTTGGGGTCATAAAAGAATTTAGAAACCAGTTATGCCATCATTCAACAATGAAATTAACGGATCCAACTTTCAATAAAAATCTTGACGACATAAAACAGGCCTTCCAAGATATTGGTAGAATCAGTCCAACTTTAAACATACCAGCGAATGAAATTGAGCATTATAGAACACTTGCCATTACAAAAGAGGGTTACAGTGAGGTACTAAAAGAGGTCATGAACGTGAAACAAGAAATTGATAAACTGAAACAAGACTCAACATCTACCATACAATACATGGCAGGGCTGAAGCAAGACTCGGCCATACAAAAACAAGAGGTATCCATCCTGAAACAGGACTCGGCCATACAAAAACAAGAGGTATCCATACTGAGGCATGACTCGGCCACACAAAAACAAGAGGTATCCATACTGAGGCATGACTCGGCCACACAAAAACAAGAGGTATCCATCCTGAAGCAAGACACGGCCACACAAAAACAAGAGGTATCCATCCTGAAACAGGACTCGGCCACACAAAAACAAGAGGTATCCATCCTGAAACAGGACTCGGCCATACAAAAACAAGAGGTATCCATCCTGAAACAGGACTCGGCCACACAAAAACAAGAGGTATCTATCCTGAAGCAAGACACGGCCACACAAAAACAAGAGGTATCCATGCTGAAACTAGACACCACCATACAGAAAAGAGAGACAGCTGTGCTGAAGCAAGACAATGTCAAACAGAAACAAGACATTGTAGAAATAAAACAGAAAGGTAAGGTTTTTTTCTTGCAATACCCTAGGAAAATAATGTTATCTTATAGTTGTTTGCATACTTTAAACTTACTTGCAGCTTTACAGAGAAAGCTATATCACAGTCAATTGACTCATACAAGGGTGTCAAGCTCTATATCAAATGTCAGCTGTCAACAAACCCACTTGTATAAGTGAAAGTTACTTCCAAAAAAGTCAAACTGAATCACAAAAGTGCTAGACTCCCTTTTATGAATCAATTAACTCTGATTTGGCCCTCTAGAAAATGAAATACACTTCCGCGTTACTTTAATCTAAAACCAACAGTCTCAACGCACACATTCATTTTTTTTTTTATCTTTCAGTGTTCCCTGTCAAAGAAAATATTCCAGTCGGTAAGTGGATTTGTTTGCTATTAGAAGATTTTAACAAACCTTTTCAGAAAAAAACAAAAATGTCAAGAACAAAATCCACAAAATCTGCATCATTTGAAGCCTTTTTAAACTGTGTTACAGGTTGCTACTAAATTTTACATGATATGAAATTTTGATTATTTAACATTTTATTTTTTTCTAGACTATAGTTGTAAACTCAATGGGGTTCTAAGAACTAAATACCTAGAGGAAATGTCTTTCATGCAGTTCAATCCAGTTGATTCTAGAGCTAGAACACATATGAGCCAGCTGTATGTAAGTCTGTCATTGGTCAAAATGAATTTGGACAAGGATCCAACAAAAAGAAATAAAGAACATTCTACACCTTTAGAACACTACGCAGATATCTTTAAACATAACCAGTCTGGAGATGAGAAAAACATCTTCAGGGTTATGGTGCTTGGTAAAGCAGGTGTTGGTAAAACAACATTGTCTAGAAAGGTAGCATATGATTGGGCTTCAGGTCATGAAGATGTACTGAAACAATTTGAAAATGTATTCCTTTTGTCTCTGAGAAATGTTGAACCCAAACAAAGCCTGTGTGAAACCATAGTAGATCAGTTGCTTCCTTATAAGGACCCTTACTTTACAAATTATTTAGAGCAATATATCACTGAAAAGGGTGATAAATGTTTGTTTGTTTTTGATGGTCTAGATGAAATGACACGTGGCACATCAAAAGAAATTGACAAAATGATTGATAGTTATTACCTCGCTAAAGTGTGTTTAGTAGTCACAAGTAGGCCCTCTCAAATTTACGACCACTTTAGATCAAACAAGAAAGTTGATGTTTATGCTGAAATAGAAGGGTTTGATGAAGAAAGAATGAAAGAATTCATTCTTAAATTTTTCTCAGATGTAGCAAAACCAGAGGATGGCTTAACCCTCATTGATTTGATTTTAGGAAAGGAATTGTTGTTGGATATTGTAAGCATTCCAATTGTACTAAACATTCTTTGTATGCTCTTTGCCGAAGAAGGTACTCTGCCAAACTCAATGTGTGGTATCTACAAAGAACTCCGTGAATTCCTTTGCAAGAGGCAAAGAGATTTGAATGCTGAAGGTATTTTCGATGAAAAAGAAATGAAAATTATCTTGTTGAATCTTGGAAAATTGGCTTTTGAATGCTTTCTATGTAATGAGATTTATTTTCCTCTAAGTAGTGTGGAAGAAAAGGCGCTTGAACTTGGTCTCATTGCCATAGATAAAGATCCAAACAAAATGAAAAAAAATACTCGGTGTTTCTTTTTGCACAAAAGTTTACAAGAAAACTTAAGTGCTGTCTATCTAGCAAGAGAAATTGAAATTGGGAACTATAAACCATGGGAAAAGGTGAAAAACAAAATTAGAACCTTATTAAATGCTAGAGATCAAGAATTATTTCTGCATTTTTGTGCAGGGGAATCCCAAAAGCTAGGTCATTTGATTTTAGATCATTTGGATGGATTACCAGGCAAATTATATGTCAATGGGCGAGATGTTTTAGTGGCTATGAATAAAATGTCTCAAAATGTTAGCCTTTCTAATGAAGAATTAGCGTCAATTGTCAAACTTACAGCGAATTCTCTATATAGTCTACAATTTTTTAATGACTATAGATATATTGCAGGTTTCAAGTTAAAGGTTATTTCAAATATGGAGACCTTGTCAGATGTTGGATTACATCATGTAAATCAATTTTTTGGGTTTGATTCTACTGTGCAAAAAAACCCAACAAAATGCTTAGCAATTCCTCAAGGTACCGATGCTTTCCACAAACTTCTCAAGATGACTGAATCTGTGTCATGGATCCATTTGGGTTGTTCCGTGAATAATGAATACATAGTAGGAAAAAAAAAAGACCCTTTATTGTTGTATAATTTACTTGATAGAAATCAACATACATTAGGTGTGTCAGTTGACATGCATGTTGGTACCATTTCATATGACTATACAATCAATCTCCTTAAACTTCTTAGAGAAAGCCCAAAAGTTAAATATGTATACATCAAATTGAGACTTATTCATGGCTTCTCTTTTTTCCAACTATTAGAAGAAAACACATGGGAGAAAATTATGGAAATGTTATCAGGCATTCGGTGTCTGTTTGGGTTAGATTTATCTGCGTGTTTCATCCCTGCCACTGTTCTTAGACCCCTGGGTGGGTTGTTGAATCGACTTTCTAAAACTTTCCTATTTTTAGACCTTTCGAGAAACCTATTCATTAACTCCCATCTAGATGCATTGAATCAAGAAATCAAAACCCCTTTAGCTCTTAAAGTTTTTAGCTTCAATCTATGTTCCATGGATTCATCAGACAAAACTGCTCTGATAAGATTTCTACAAAAATGCAAAGATCTAGAAGTGTTCAACTTGGAACAATGCAAATCAGATATAAGTAATGATATTTTGAAAATCAAAACCTTAAAAGAACTTAATCTTTCAAAGGAAAGAGACAGATGGGATATCGAATTAAAAGCAAATAAACGGAAACTTGTCAGGAAGAAAATTCAACCAATAATTTGGAATTTTTTACTTAGTTTAATGGAAAGATTCAATGTTGGATATGTCCTAGCAAATCTTGACTTATTTGAAAATCTTAAGGTGCTATCTGTAGAGGATTGTGGACTAGAAGACCATCAGATTCAAAAACTTCCATTCAAAAAGCCTTCAAAGCTTCAAAAAGTTCTACTTGCTGAAAACAATATAGGTCCAAATGGTCTGAAACATATCTTTCAGCATGCCAATATGTTGAAGGATTTGAGGGAGATTCATCTTCATCGTAATAAGCTCAATGATGATGCAGGTAGAGTTCTTGTGAAGGGTCTAGAAGGGTTTATAGGTTTACATAAGCTTTCTTATGGTGACAATTGTTTTAGCTTTGAGGTGGAAATTGAAATAAGAAACAAATGTTTAGATTGTGGAATTGAAGATAATATTGGCTATAAATAATTACGATTATGAAGACTAATTTGTAGATGATGTATCTCAAATATTGCCATTTTGCCTTTAAGTGGAGTAGCATTGCAAAGAAATAAAATTCCTTACATTTCATAAGATGAAAATAGTGACAGTATCAAAGTGTTCCAAATACTTTGTCAAAAATTGAATGGACCTCGAACTGTAAATATACATCATCACTACTTTTTCAGGTGATGTGAGATGACATTTCTATAAAAAGTGAGTTCAAAGAAATACAATATTTTTTACTGTAAAAAGTATAGAATTATGATTTTTGGATTAATTCATACCACACAAGTACTACAAACAATTGATAGCTTTGCCAAAATATTTAATGAACTTGAAAAGCATGACGCTGTTACTGTTGATATAAATATATTGTGCCCTATTTTTATCAATAAAAGTTTTGAACCACTAAGTGTTTTCATTTGTCTTCAATGACCGAACATTTTCATTAAACTGAAAACTATTCAGAGCAATACATTAATGTCTTATTTCCTTTTATATCTATGATGGTAATTAAATAACCTTTACATTATAATTATGTCTTGCTTTCCCCCATATCCACTGGGAAAGAGTCAAAAACAAAAATATGACATTGATCTGTTTGAAAAAAAAAAGCCTTATGATTCATAAGCTATCCATCAGAATATCTAATTTCCGTCAGTTATGCCGTGCTTTGTCTTTCAAACAAACTCTAAGAGTTAAGTCAAATGGTGCACCGTAATATACTAGCAACGATTCATGAATATCACAGTCTTGATAAGGAAACAATAGGAAGTCAGAAACTATCAATGCCTCAACTTTTGATGAAGGGTATGATTGTAACAATGCAACAAATTGAGGATATGGTTTCAGGACACAGCTTCCCCTACCTTTTATTAGGCCCCATGGAGATTTTTTAATTTTAAGATATTAAAAAAACAAATCCATCTTTAAAGCATGTTTTTAGCTTTGATAACGTGTCTCAGAATTGTTATATCCCTTTTGAAAATGAAAAAAATGACTATTTGAAGTGATAAGAGTCACTGAAAAATTGGCCACATTGAAAATTAACAATTTTCAGCCCACTTTCGTCATTTCAAATAGTCACAAATTTCTTTTGAAACGAGCTTTATTCATAGCCAAACACGATGTTAAACTATGAACATGCTCTAAAAGATGATGTGTTGTTGTTTTTTGATACATGTATCTCAAAAAATATAAATTTCCATGCGGCTTGAAAAAATAAATTTAAAAACTTTTCTTTTTTTTTAAAACATATATTCAATCAAATTCACATAAATTTCAGTGACATCAATCTGTGGCTTAGGATGTCATTAAGCCAAAAATATCAACTTTTATAGCATTATCTTTTATAGAAAATGATTATTTGGGCAAGTTTTATTTTTGTTTTTGGAATTACAACTGTTACTTTTGTCCTCGTTATATAAATGTTGGCTGATTTCCTATATCCTATATCCTATAGGTTTTTACAATACACCTCAAATATTCAATGTTCATTAAAATTGCTCTGAGTGATTTATTGTGAAAAAATATTCTTGAAAAAATCTGAAAATAAATGCCACCAATTTCAAAAATTATGTTTGTTTTCAAAAATCGGATAATATCAGTTTCAAAATTCGTATACAAACTTTGCATTAGAAATCATTTAATGGCTGTAACATTTTGAAACCTACAGTACACCAATAAGAAATATGTTACGTAGGTTATAATGCTTTATAATGTTGAAACTTAAAAGATAATAGTGCATGAATAGGGGAAACCCTCAATTTATTTTTATACTTGTTTGCCAGCTTTTTCCTATGAATGACATATACTAGTTACTACATCTCTTATCATGCATGAAAGGTTAACTGCCACGGTACGAAGAAGGGTGAGACCTGATAGGCGAAAATCGGCCCTTTACTACAAATCATCAGGTAAGTACACATGAAACCTTTGTTTATTATTTATGTAATATAACTGGCATTGTTTCAGGTGGCCTGCAGATACTTTTGGTGTCTCGGCTACTAATGGAAATCCGTGTTTTAGGTGATGAGTGCAATTTGATTATGCTTTCGAATACAGATATAACTTGTCTTGTATTAGGTCCAAAAGTGAGTCATATTTTTCAACATGAGTATTTAAGTCACTATAGATAGATCTCTAATTATAAAACTGTGACGGGGAACTGTCTTTTAATTTTGCCGTCCTATTTCAAAGTGTTATTATTACCACAGAGAAATATTTTTCTTGTTCTTGACACTGACAGGTACATCATCGTTTAGGTTGATAGTTTGAGCCTTTACACGGAAAACACAGAAAAAAAGTATTAGAATGGCATCTGAACTACTTGATAATGACAGTCAGAACTTTGTCCGACTTTACATGCTTATATCAGAACAAGGAACGAAAGTCTTTAGAAAAACCTTAGAACTGTTATCAACGACAAAATGCGGTGTCGCCACCTTCAAAGAGGTTCTTGACTATGCTGTAACATACAAACGAAAGGTCAATCCAAGCTTTATTCAAAAACAGTTATGGCCTGCAACAGACCCCCCAGAATGTGTAAACCAGTTAGATATGGCGGCTTGCAATGCTTTACTGTATTTGAAAGAGGTCAGTGACTTGACCAATGGACACAACGACCCATTAAAAGATGCTCTTGGGGTCATAAAAGAATTTAGAAACCAGTTATGCCATCACTCAACAATGAAATTAACAGATCCAAATTTCAACAATTATTTTGACGACATAAAACAGGCCCTCCAAGATATTGGTAGTGTCAGTCCAACTTTAAACATACCAGCCAATGACATTGAGCGTTATAGAACACTTGCCATTACAAAAGAGGGTTACAGTGAGGTACTCAAAGAGGTCATCCACTTGAAACTAGAAATCAATAAACTGAAACAAGACTCATCATCTACAATACAATACATGGCCGTGCTGAAGCAAGACTCTGCCATACAAAAACATGATGTATCCATCCTGAAGCAAGACACAGTTGCACAAAAACAAGAGGTATCCATCCTGAAGCAAGACACGGTTGCACAAAAACAAGAGGTATCCATCCTGAAACAAGACACGGTTGCACAAAAACAAGAGGTATCCATCCTGAAGCAAGACTCGGTTGCACAAAAACAAGAGGTATCCATCCTGAAGCAAGACACGGTTGCACAAAAACAAGAGGTATCCAT
>JAVSBT010074440.1:21477-34127 GCA_033118115.1 Pharyngocirrus eroticus
TCGGTTGCACAAAAACAAGAGGTATCCATCCTGAAGCAAGACACGGTTGCACAAAAACAAGAGGTATCCATCCTGAAGCAAGACACGGTTGCACAAAAACAAGAGGTATCCATTCTGAAGCAAGACACGGTTGCACAAAAACAAGAGGTATCCATCCTGAAGCAAGACTCGGTTGCACAAAAACAAGAGTTATCCATCCTAAAGCAAGACACAACCATACAGAAAAGGGAGACGGCTGTGCTGAAGCAAGATAGTGTCAAACAGAAACAAGACATTGTTGAAATAAAACAAAATGGTAAGTTTTTTTGTATTGCAATATCTTAAAGTTGTTTGCATACTTTTAACTGACTTGCAGCTTTACATTGAGAGCCAAATCACAGTCAATTGACTCATAAAAGGGAGTCAAGCTCTATATTAAATGTTAGCTGTCCACAAACCAACTGATATAAGTAAAACTTCCAAAAAAGTGATAGACTCCCTTTTATGAATCAATTGACTCTGATTTGGCGCTCTGGTGATACTTAGAAAATGAAATACACTTCCACTTTACTTTTTTCCAATTGTCAGTTTTACACAAATATATTTGTAACCAACAGTCTCAACGTACACAATTTCTCATTTTGATCTTTCAGTTTTCCCCATCAAAGAAAATATTCCAGCCGGTGAGTGGATTTGATTGCTATTATAAGATATAAAAACAACTTTTTCAGAAAAAAACAAAAAATGTCAAGAACAAAATCCACAGAATCTGCATCCTTCGAAGCTTTTTTAAACTGTAATACAGTTTGCCACACAATTTTAAATTATATGCAATTGAAATTATTTAATATTTTATTTTTTTCTAGACTATAATTCTAAACTCAACGGGGTCCTTAAAACTAAATACCTGGAGGAAATGTCTTTCATACAGTTCAACCCAGTCGATTCGAGAGCTAGAACACCTATGAGCCAGCTGTATGTAAGTCTGTCATTGGTCGAAATGAGTTTGGACAATGATCCATCAAAAAGAATTGAAGAATATTCTGAACCTTTAGAACACTACACAGATATCTTTAAACAAAACCAGTCTGGAGATGAAAAACAGGTCTTCAGGGTTATGGTGCTTGGTAAAGCAGGTGTTGGTAAAACAACATTGTCTAGAAAAGTAGCATATGACTGGGCTTCAGGACATGAAGATACATTAAAACAATTTGAAAATATATTCCTTTTGTCTCTGAGAAATGTTGAACCTAAACAAAGCCTGTGTGAAACAATAGCCGATCAGTTGCTTCCTTATAAAGACCCTTATTTTACAAACCATTTAGAGCAATATATAACTGAGAAGGGTAATAAATGTTTGTTTGTTTTTGACGGTCTGGATGAGATGACGCGCGGCACATCAAAAGAAATTGACAAAATGATTGATAGTTATTACCTTGCTAACGTGTGTTTAGTAATTACAAGTAGGCCCTCCCAAGTTTACGACCACTTCAGATCAAATAAGAAAGTTGATATCTATGCTGAAATAGAAGGGTTCGATGAAGAAAGAGTAAAGGAATATATTCTTAAGTTTTTCTCAGATGTAGCAAAGCCAGCAGATGGCTTAGCCCTTATTAGTTTGATTTTAGAAAGGGGGTGGTTGTCGAATATTGTAAGCATTCCAATTGTACTAAACATTCTATGTATGCTCTTTGCCGAAGAAGGTACTCTGCCAGACTCAATGTGTGGTATATACAAAGAACTTCGTGAATTCCTTTGCAAGAGACAAAGAGATTTGAATACTAAAGGTATTTTCGATGAAAGAGAAATGGAAATGATTTTGATGAATCTCGGGAGATTGGCTTTTGAATGTTTTCTTTGTAATGAGATTTATTTCCCTCTAAGTAGTGTAGATGAAAAAGCACTTGAAATTGGTCTAATTGCCATAGATAAAGATCCAAACAAAATGAAAAAAAATACTCGGTGTTTTTTTTTGCACAAAAGTTTGCAAGAAAACGTAGGTGCTTTCTATCTAGCAAGAGAAACTGAAACTGGGAACCATAAACCCTGGGAAAAGGTGAAAGACAAAATAAGATTCCTGTCAGATGCTGAAGATCAAGACTTATTTCTGCTTTTTTGTGCTGGTGAGTCCCAAAAGCTAGGTTATTTGATTTTAGATCATTTGGATGAAATACTAGGCAATATAAATCGCAATGGGCAAAATGTATTGTTGTCAATGATAAAAATGTCTCAAAATGTCAGCCTTTCAAATGAAGAAATAGTGTCAATTGTCAGACTTATAACGAACGAAATAACCTTACCTCGATTATTTGCTGACTATAGACGTATTTCACATTTTAAGTCCAGGGTTATTTCAAATATGGAGACCTTGTCAGATATTGGGTTATATAATGTAAATCAATTATTTGGATTAGTCTTTAGTGATGGCTTTGAGAAACCTGACGAAATTGTACCAACGAGATGCTTAGCAATTCCTTGGACTGCCCGGTGTTTAGAAAAACTTGTCAAGATGACTGAATCTGTGTCATGGATCCATTTGGGTCGTTTGGTGAGTGACTGTCACATAATTATGTTAAGAGGATACCCTAGATTGTTGCACAATTTACTTGACAGAAATCAACATGCATTAGGCGTGTCTGTTGAAATACCAGTTGTTTCCATTTCATATGACTATGCGATCAATCTCCTTAAACTTCTCAAGGAAAGCCCAAAAGTAAAATATGTATACATTAAATTCATAATTTACCCATTCCGTGAACTAGAAAAAGAAAAATGGGAAGATTTATTTGAAATCCTACCACGAATACCTTGTCTCGTAGGATTGGATTTATCTGAGTGTGACATCCCTGTCACTGTTCTTAGGCCTTTGGGTAGGATGTTGCATCTACATTCCAAAACATTCTTGCTTTTAGATCTTTCAAGGAATCAAACCATACACTCTCATCTAGGTGTGCTTACTCAAGAGATCAAAAACCCGTTATCTCTTAAAGTTTTTAGCTTTAATAACTGTTTCATAGATTCATCAGACAAATATGCTCTTCAACGATTCTTTCAAAAGTGCCAACACCTTGAAGTTTTCAACTTGGAGCAATGCAAATCAAATGTAAGCAATTATGTGCTGAAACTTAAAAGCATAAAGGAACTTAATCTTTCAAATGAAAAAGAAGGTTGGAAGAGCATATTTGAAGAATCTAAATTGATACTAGCCATGATGAACATTCAACCAATAATTTGGGATTTTTTACTTAGTTTAATTAAAAGATTCAATGTGGGACATGTCCTAGAAAATCTTGACTCATTTGAAACACTTGAGGTGCTTAATGTAGAGAATTGTGGACTAGAAGATCATCAGATTCAAAAACTTCCATTCAAAAAGCCATCAAAACTTCAAAAGATTCTTCTCTGCAAAAATAATATAGGTCCCAACGGTCTGAAACATATCCTTCAGCATGCCAATATGTTGAAGGATTTGATAGAGATTCGTCTCTGTCGTAATAAACTCAATGATGACTCAGGTAGAATTCTTGTGGAGGGTCTAGAAGGATTTTCAGGTTTACAAACGCTTGATTATGGTGCCAATAGTTTTAGCTTTGAGGTGGACGTTGAAATAAGAAACAAATGTTTACAGTGTGGAATTGAAAACGATTTTGAAACTGTTTATCGTGATGACAGTGATTATGAATACAGTGATGATGAATCTTGCTAGTGGAGATAACGGATCACAGTTGTCCGTTTTTTACATTTTATTGGAGTAGCTTAGATATTTTGTATGCTTTTGGTGACAAAATTACCAATTTGTTATGAAGCTTTGTTAAAATCTAATTTTGATTTGAAATGATATCTACAATTGAATAATAATTGAGAGGGGTGTTTGCTTATGAATAAAAAGTGAATTAACAAAATGTTCAACATATTTTGATTTAGAATTGTCACACTGTATGTAACATTTATATGGGTGAAAATGAATGGAATCTGGAGTGTTATAACTCAAGCAAAATTTCTATTGGTGATTGGAAATGAAAACTCTTGCTGTGTGGTCTAAATTGTGGAATTTTTGTATTACTTCAAAATATATCCTTTAACAATTATTAGAGAATGAATGAACAACAAAAGACAACTCAAGATTAGTGAGTGACCTAAACAATGTGACAATATCAAAGTATTACAGATACCTTTACAGTTTTGTCAAACTATTAAATCTATATCGTCACTTTTGTTGCAGGTGATTTGAGATAACATTTCTGTATTATGTTAGTTCAAAGAAATAGATAATGTTGTGACTGTAAAAAGTGTAGATTTATGATTATAGGATTAATTAACATTAATGGATTTAAAAAGCTTGACTGTTGATACCATAACTGTTGATATATAACATAGATATAATTGTACCCTATTTTTTTTCTTAATAAAAAAATGTGAATTACAAAATGTTTTCATTTGTTTTCAATGACAGTATTATTTTTTGTTTATAGGCTGAAAATTATTTAGATTTGTATTCAAATGTCAGTCTTATTTCCTAATCATAGGATATCATTGGTATTCTTTTACACGTTATCATTTTCTTATTCTTTAATTTTTCTGAAAAAATGATCTTACCAATCTACGTTTTAATCACTCTCAGTGATTTTCATCAGGATAATGATATACTAATAATTATTTTATTACCTTACATTATAATGATGTCTTGGTTTTCTCGACAACCACCAGCAGAGTAGTATAACAACAACAAAGAAGACAAAGATCTGTTTGGGAAAATAGCCTATTGGTTCATAAGCTATCAATCAGAATATATAATTTCCCTCAGTTTTGACGTTCTTTGTCTTTTAAAACAAACTCTGCTAGTTAAGTTAAGTGATTGAAATGATTCATAGATATCCCAGTCTTGGTAAAGAAACAATAGGAAGTAAGAAACGATCTATGCCTCACATTTTGATGAAGGGTACCGGTACGTATGACTGTATCAATGCAACAAATCGAAGATAAGGTCTTGATAAGCAGGACACTGCTTCCCCTACTTCTTGTTCCAATACATACCCTTTTGTATAATTATCATAGATCAATTTATTAATTAATAAATAAATATGTGTACAAAATATAACTCCAAAGAGATGTTTATCAAACGTCATTTTTTATTTTGTCATGAAACAAAGAAAAGGAAAACACTTTGATGTCAATTAATAAGGAGTGTCCCATGGAAGACTGGCTGTGCTAAATGCTTCCCTGCCTCAAAAAAACATAGATCAATAAAAAAAATTAATAGATGAATACATAGATAAAAAAATTGAGAAATAAATAATTATAGAGAGAAAAGAATTAATTAATTAATTAAGCGATAGAGACAAAAATGTTTATCTAAAAAAGTGATGTACTAATCAACATTATAGCTAGTTTTGTGATGACAATGATACAAGTTTTACTTTTGTCCTCTTTATATAAACATGTTTACTGATTTCTTTGTGGACAAATTTCTTGTGCCCGTATCCTATAATATGTCTTTACAATAAAACTCAAATATTAGAACCATCGAAGTTTGTTAAATATTCATTGAAGATACTTCATTTTTGTTCAAAAACTGCCACGAATTTCAAACATTGTGTTTGCCTACGAAAACGTGATACAATCAATATCAAAACTACACTTTTTGAAATATTTTAGTAAGATATGGAAATATGTATAATAGCACAGTCTCTATAATTATGTTGTATGATTTCTGGAAAGACAACCAGACCCCAAATATTTATTTTTTAACTTTGAAAAGCAGAAACTGCCTATATACATCATGTAAATAGGCAACGTTTTGTTTGATTATCTCAATATCTTCCAAAGTGTAGATAGGAAATTTTGCTCTAGACGAAATTTTATATGGGAAATATTTTAATTGCTACATCACGTAGAAACCTATTGTACACTTATATGATAAAAATCACTTAGGTTAATACAAGTAAATATTTACTTGTATCTAAGAGACTCCATGCAGACATGGCCTATTCAAACAACTGCTATTCATATCCGACATATCAGGAGAATGCGGACCGACTATTTCACCATGTCATTTTACATCTGAGTTGGAGGTAACATTTATTTTGATTGATTTTTTGTGTGTAATATTACAAGGAAATATGACAGAATTGTGCATGTAGACAATAGAACACACTATAGTCATCAACAGCATGTCAATGGTGTGTCTTGTTAAAAAACCTAAAATGAGGTCTTACAAATTAGGAAAGCCAAAGCCGTCGAACATCTTAGACTCCGTTTAACTATTTGGATTTGTGTACATGGTCATATTGTGATCCTTTACCGTAGGGTGTTATATAATCTATAATCATTACCTGGACATAGACTGTCTCTCACGGTGTCTAAGAATGACAAATGAGACATAATAACTGTTGTCACAGTTGAGAGAAGGAATTCGTTGAGACGGCAGACATATTGGGTTTGTGAAAAGGTTAGCTATTTTTCTTAATCATTCATGCAGGCATTTAAAAAGCACACGGAGCTCAATGTAAAAGACCTCTTATCGACTGTTGATATTGATCTTGAGCCGCTGATATATAGTATAGTAATATGCTGTGTACATATATGAACTTGGGAGTGAATTCGAACTGTAAATATGTTTTGTGAAGATTTAACATTAAACTAGTTGGCTGCATTTCAAAACGATATTTCATTTGGCTCACAAGTACAAGTACGTAGATATTTTATGGTGGGATTTAACGAAGGTGTACAGAAAGTTTTTCCTATCAATGTTTGTAGAATAGGGAGATGCATATAGCCAAAATATACTAGGCAATAGGAAAAGGGCTCGAGTTGTTTCATTGTTTGAAGGGGTGATTCATCTTTGAAGAAGACACTTACGGTATTTTTGAGAAAAGAAAGTGAAATTGAAATGTGTGCAGACTGTCAGAACAAAGAAAGAGTACTCATGGTTATCTTAATACTAAGCATAAATCAAAATAATTTCTATACATGTATTTCATTCAATTTATTGTTATCAAAGAGCAGTTTATTTTTTCATACACAGGTATGTAGTGTAGGATAAAGAATAATTCACGGTTACGGATTGAACCTATCAATATTTGACACGGAATTGAAAAGAAGAAAAAAATACAATGGCATCCGAATTACTTGATAACGACAGTCAAAATTTTGCAAGGCTTTTCATGCTGACATCTGACAAAGGCACTGAAGTTTTTAGAAAAACATTACAGCTTTTTTCAACTACAAAATGTAGTGTTGCTACCTTCAAAGAGGTTCTTGACTTTGCAGAGCCTTTCAAAAGGAGAGTTAGTCCAAGTTTTGTCCAAAAACTGTTATGGCCAGCAATTGATCCCCCAGACAGAGTTGAACATTTAGACATAACTGCATGCAACTCCCTCTTGTATTTGAAGGAAGTAAGTGACTTGACCAATGGATTCAATGACCCTTTAAAAGATGCTCTTGAGACCATAAAAGAATTCAGAAATCAGTTGTGCCACCATTTAACAAGGAAGTTCTCTGATCCAAATTTTAACAAAAACTTTGATGATATGAAACAGGCCTTCCAAGATATTGGAATAGTTAATCCTAGTTTATTCATACCAGGAATTGAAATAGAGCGATATAGAACACTCCCCATCACAAAAGAAGGTTACACAGAGGTATTATCTATTCTGAAAGAAACTCTGCATGTGAAACAAGAAGTAGACAAACTGAAACTTGACTCAACATCAACGATACAGTACATGGTAGGTCTCCAGCAAGACTCGGTTATACAGAAACAAGAAGTGGCTGTATTGAAGAAAGACTCTAGCATACAGAAACAAGATGTAGCTGAGCTTAAGAAAGACACAGCCTTGCAGACGCAAGATGTTACTTTGCTAAAGCAGGACATAGGTAACATCAAACTAGACTCAGCCAAACAGAGACAAGATGTGGTTGAGCTGAAGCATGGTATAGTAATACAAAAAAAAGAAATTGCTGTGCTGAAGCATGACACAGCCACACAAAAACAAGATGTTGATAAACTGAAGCAAGATACAGCCGCACAAAAACAAGATGTTGATAAACTGAAGCAAGATACAGCCGCACAAAAACAAGATATTGTAGAGCTTAAACACACAGGTATGTGTCATCTCTTGACAAGTATTATTTGGAAGACCTTATGAAGAAACTACTCTCCCTTTTCCTTTTTTGTAAATCATTTTTTGAACATTCTGCATTTTGTGTACATGTACAACATTTTTAATCACATTGTATTTCTTATTATAGTGTTTCCTCCTGTGGAAAATATTCCAGTTGGTAAGTAATTTAATTTCTACCAGGTGAAGTATTGGAAAAGTTTAGAATCTGAACCATATTTTAGCATTTATGCATTGGAAAGATCTTAAGCAAACAAACTTCACTTGTACCTCTAATCTTTCAGTTTCACCTATATCAGCACTTATACCCTACCAGAGAGCTAACACGATTCAAGATTAAAATCCTAATTTGATTATAATTAAAAACTATGGCAGCATGAAACACTGTGTTAGCCTTATAACAAATAATCATTACTCTATTTGATGATAGTTTTCTATGGTTTCTATTGAATTAATTTATAGCATGTATTGTCTTTCAGACTATTGCTTCAAACTTGTAGCGGCTCTTAAGACTAAATATCTTGAGGAGATGTCCTTTGTGCAATTCAATCCAGTTGATTCAAGAGCTAGAACACCGATGAAACAGATGTATGTAAATCTAACATTGATTGAATTAGATAAGGAACTAAAAAACGGGATCAACAATCAAATTAGCGATATTCGCCACTACTGTGATATTTTCAAATGGGGACAGACAGAACATTTGGAAAGAAATCTAAGAATCATGATACAAGGAGAGGCAGGTATTGGTAAAACAACATTGTCTAGAAAAATTGCATATGACTGGGCCTCAGGCCACGAAGACACATTGAAACAATTTGAAAATGTATTCATTTTGTCGCTGAGAAAAATTGAACCAAAACAAAGCTTGAGTGAAATCATAGCAGACCAACTGCTTCCTTACAAAGATCCTTATTTTACAGACTACATCGAACAGTACATCAACGAAAATTGTGATAAATGTTTGTTTGTTTTTGATGGTTTAGATGAGATGAAACAAAATACTTCAAACGATATTGAAAAAATAATTGAAGGTTCTTACCTAGGCAATTTGTGTTTAGTCATTACAAGTAGACCATCTGAAGCTTATGATCATTGCAGATCCAAAAAGAAAATTGATTTGTATGCTAAAATAGCAGGTTTCAGTCATGGACAAAGAGAAGAATTCGTTTTAAAGTTTTTTGTTGACATGGACATGTCCGGTGAAGGGCCAACATTTTATGAGTTGATATGCAAAAAGGATTTGCACATTGCTAGCATCCCCATTGTTTTGAACATTTTATGCATGCTTTATGCTGAAGAAAAGGCTCTACCAGACTCAATATCTGGTGTTTACAGACAACTCCGTGAATTCCTTTGTAGAAGGCAAAGAGATGTAAACACCAAATCTGTTTACAATGAGGGGGAAATAGAAATGCTTTGGTTTAATCTTGGGAAAGTAGCATTTGAAGGCTTACTTGATAACCAAATTTATTTCCCTGCAAGCATTATAGATGAAAAGGCCCTCAAAATCGGTATTATTGCAATAGATAAGGATCCACACAAAATGAAAAAGAATACCCAGTGTTCCTTTTTGCATAAAACATTACAAGAAAACCTAGCTGCTTTCTATTTGGCCAAGGAAGCTGATAAAGGAAACGAGAAACCATGGGAAAAGTTGAAAGATAAATTGAAAACAATCACAGATTTTAAGAAGAACGATTTAGTTCTTCAATTTTGTGCAGGGGAATCCACAAAGCTTGGTCTTTTGATCTCAGAATCCTTGCATAGCAGGTATAATCCCGAACTGAAAACCTTGTTTGAGAGTTTGCAAAAACTGTCGCAGCAAGATCTGTTGAAGGAAGAAATATTGACCGTCATTCAATACATCTACCAAAACTGTCTCAAAATAAAGGATGACTATTTTGAACATATGGAAATTGTTGGAGTTGAATCGAACATAATTACCAATTCAATGCAACCTTTAGAAAATTGTAAACATGGTATTAGTCAACTTTATGAACCAACATGGTTTACGGAAGATGAAGATTTGGCACCAAAAAAATGCTTAGCAAGGGTTGAAAAAGATGAAGATTTGAAGAAACTTATCGAAACGACTAATTCTGTGTCATGGGTACATTTGGGGGTATTATTTGAAAAAAGTTTCTCGGTCACAGAGACAACTGTGCGCCTTCTAAAAGACCTATTTGACCATAACAAATACGCACTCGGTGTGTCAATTGATGTTAACTTGGGTGTGCCTTCTAAAAGCCATGTGCTGTCCCTCTTGGCACTACTCAAAGATCACCCTAAAGTCAAATATGTGCATATTGAGTTGAAACATTTGGTGGTTATGTGGATACACCGTTGTTCATACACAAACGAACAATGGGAAGAATTGTTTGAAGCTATATCAGGGATTCCAAGCCTCTTTGGTTTGGACATCTCTGACTGTGATATCCCTGAGTCAGTTCTACAGCCGTTTGGAAAGATGTTGAATCTTAAATCAACTACCTTTTTGCACCTCGACCTTTCGGGGATTGAAGCTTTGTTTAGACATCTTGCTATATTTTGTCAAGCAATAACAAATCCCTTGGCGCTCAAGGTTTTCACCTTAAATCATTGTGAGATAGATTCATCTGGCAAAGCAGCTTTGAGACATTTACTGCAGAAATCTATTGGCCTTGAAATACTCAACTTGGAGATGTGTACCAGTGATGTGAGCACTGAAATTATTCAATGCAAAACATTGAAAGAGCTTAATGTTTCACATGCAAAAGATGCATGGGATGATTTACAGGATAACATGTTGATAAGTTTTGTTGAAAACCGTATTCCTCACGGAAGGAGGGATATTATTATGCATACTATCGGAAGATTTAATGTGGGAAAGGTCCTGAGAAATCTTGACCATTTTGACATGCTGGAAGTGCTTAATGTACAAAATTGTGGTTTAGGAGATGGGAACATCAAAATCATTCCGTTCAATAAGCCTTCAAAACTTAGGAAGCTGCTCTTAAATAAAAATGACATAGGAAAGAAAGGCCTAAGGCACATTTTGAAAAATGCAGACAAGTTGAGGGAATTGAAAGAAATCAACCTAAAACGCAACAGCATAGGGGATGATGCAGGAGAAATAATGATGAAAGGGTTACTAAGGTTTCCTCAATTGGAAAAGGTTTCCTTTGGAGAAAATAGTTTTAGTCATGACATGGAGAGCAAAATAATAGAAAAATGCTCACAATGTGGTATCGAAGATGACTCATCGGACTATTATACTTATGATTATGAATGACATTGTATGTGTCAGAGGTTATCATGATACTGATTACAGGGTAAATGGAATGCCTTTAAAACCACTGGTTAATTCGAGACAATGACGTATAAAATTGATTCGCCAAGATGCAGTTTAACTATCCCGAAAGGAGTCGTTATCAATTTCAGACATCCAACGCAGTGTTCTGTCTAGATTTGCAATCAAAGAAGTAGTTCAAATGGCCGAAGAAGTTAAAGAAATTAAGATGATCTGAGAAAGATTCTAAGTTTTTTGGACTTCCCTATAGAATACATTGTGTACAGTAGAGTTTCTGACATTTGGCGTTCTTAGAACACACGAAAAAAAGAGGACATGTTTAATTATCCAGAAATAATTTGTCAATGCCGATATATTTCCTCTCAACGGATCAAAGCAATATCTTACAAAATGATAATTGTAAAGCTTTTTTTGATTCAAATTTCTCAAAAGCTAAATTGTTTATAGATACGCAGGCCCTTGTGTGCTAAGTCTAATACTATACATGTAGTACAATATTAATGCTAGAGCTTGTATCATGAGCAAGCCTTTAAATTTATGGAATATGAAGACCTGATATCATGATTACATTTCATGAAAATGCAAATATTCTTTTCTTAAAGATTTTTGGGAACATCAATACAATGTCAGATACTAAAGTTATGAATAAAAGCTTTGGAAAGATGCCATAATGTGAATCTTTACAAATATCTTGGTGTTTTATTGTGTTGCATACTTTGGTTGCTTATAACAAGCCTGACAAGAAACGCTTAAATCAAAATGTGTTGAGTATCTCTAAGCAAATATTTTTATGGGGGAATGAGGGTCTAATCTTTCGATATGCACGAACATATGTCCGCAATAATCATTTTGAAAGTTTATATTTTGGGCTTATGGACATTCTTAGCTACAGTTTAATATAACCATTTCTCTGCACTTGATTTAAACATAGACACCAAAAAGAGAAAAATCGAAAAAAAAATTATTCATTTTTTTGAATTTTTAAGATATCAAATATCGGGCGAGCTTGCTTTAACCTCCATTCTCCTCCTCAAATGATCACTCGCTATTGGCGACCGGGTGGGTCCTTGCCGTTACCCTATTATATACAGCTCACCCGGAAATGTCAACATAATTTGCAAAATAATAGCTTTTTTTGGCAACCATGATATTACTAAAACTTCTTAAAGGTGAACTATCACATAATCTTACACCATCATTTTAATATTTTGTTATAATGTTTGATATCTATAAAGTCATTAGGGAAAATTTCTTTACTG
>JAVSBT010074441.1:0-16449 GCA_033118115.1 Pharyngocirrus eroticus
AAAGTATTTATTGTTGGCAACTCATATTTTGCAAGGCTTCCTAACTTGGTTGGAAGTTGATGTGTTGCAAATTTTATTAAAATCAATTTCATCAACTGGGAAAATATTTTGAAATCAGGAGACTTGACGTGATTTGACCCATAAGGATTTACCATGCGATAAATGGCACCATAACGTTAATTGGTCTGGCAGTGGGAGAGTCAAATGCGCAGAATCTCGAAAAAGGGGGGGTGGAAGGTTCGGGTATAGCTAAACTATATAATGGGTTTAAAAGCATAATTATAGTCTTCCTTTAAAAATGTAATTATGGGTATCTGAACATTGTTACAACAGAAGTATATTTGTTGCATAAAGAATAATTTTTTTTCGAGTAAATGCTTCTTATGTCACTTGTTTTTTACTTTAAGCGTGATATTCGCTAAACTTTTAAAAAAAATTGTTGTTAAAAAGGCAGGCTATATGCATTTAAACCCGTTATATAGTTTAGCTATATTGTTTACATACATTTTTTGATTCAAGAATCATTTATTTACATTTTGGTAATGACTTTGTTGTCCTCCTGTATTCTAGCGTGGGGAGCCTAGGATACTAAACCCATCCAGAATTTAAATCTCTGAAATGGGTCTCCTAGGTAGTCTGCTGGCAACTGCTAGACTATGAATTGGACAATTATTTGGAATATGGATTTGTTTTGTTTGCTGCCCATCGTAGTGTAACCAGGCCACATAAAGCCTGTATGGTTGCTACCCTTTAAAATAAGTTGTGTCTTTTTAGTTGGTTGGTATCATGTTTGTTATTTCATGATACCCTCCATGGGATTATATTTGTTTTAATATGTTTTTTCTAGTGTTTGTAGTGGTTTTCTCTCATGTAGCAGCGCTGGATTACTCAGTAAATAATATGTCTGATACCCAAACCTTCCACCTCCCTCCTTTTCGATGTTCTGGGCATTGGACTCTACCCACTGTATATTCAATGCCAGGCTATTCATATCTGCGGTGTCATTATCGCATGGTGAACACTTATCAAAGGAAGGCTATATGCATTTAAATCTGTTATATAGTTTAGCTATCTGTCTGATACCAGAACCTTCCACCCCTGTCCTTTTCGGGATTCTGCGCATTGGACTCTACCCACTCCACATTCAATGCTAGGCTATTCATAGTTACGGCACCATTATCGCATGTTAAACACTTATCAAAATAAACCTGGATAAATGTCCTATTATGTAGCAATGTTATTCGATCTGAAAGCCATATATTGTAATCTTTTCTTAGTAGGGAATTCAGCTCAGTGACACAAACCTTTCTCTAGTCGCCTATCTGCCCACGGCATCGCATCTTAAAAAGTTTCATTTCGTCAAGAAAAGTTTGTAAATAGGCATTTTTAAAGTCCTTCTTCCTCCAGAATAGCCATTTACCTTTTTTGTAGCAACACAAGTGCAAGGAATTAAGGATGTAATGGTAAAATCATACTTCCCCAATTATTGAAACGTATACTATAGTCTATAGATGTATACACAAAGTCTACGCAGCGTTGATTGTTTTGGTCGTGCATGACTTACCCACAATACAATGGGACTTTCCAACGTAGAACTTTCCCTCGTTTCAGGTCTATCAACGAGGGTAATATATCGTTTTGAATTTACGTAAAATCAGTTCATTAACGCAACGTAAGAATTTATATCAATTAAAAAAATGCAATGACATTTATTGTCCAAACACCAAGACAGATTTAAAAAAAAAAAATTGTTCATTCCAACTCACAATACAATACAATTTAATGACATTTCAACATACAAATTTCGAAATCAATACAATACAACCATTACAATGCTTTTAAAAAACAAAACATTTTTTTCCCTTTATCAGTTTATGGCTATGTTTTTTTCTTTTATAATGTTATTATCAGCAAGACCTAGAAGTTTAAAAAATTTATATGATAAAGTCTTTGTGATAGAGCATTTGGAGAAATTGTTTTGTGTTTGTTATTTCATCTTATTTTTTACTGGAAGTATTTCACAGGTGTTTTTTTTTTAGTTTTTAAAACAATCTGCTTTTATAATTTATTAGCTGCTATTATTTTCTTAGGTAAAGAGTTCAACATTTTTGGTCCTATTCTTTTAATACACATTGATCTCAAAGTAGATATTTTAAGTGTTGTCTTTTTTTTACCATAATTTGAACAAAAGGCAAATAAAAATGTTTTTGAACATCCTTAGGAAGCTTCTTATCATAATAAGCCCTATGCACTCGGATCTCGTAAGTCATCTGTATGTAGATACACATGTAAGTTTGTACTAGAACAATGAAAATCACTACCACAATGCAGTGCCTCTGATATTTTTACAAATAAAAAAATAAGACTAAACTAGAGATGCTTTTATTATTAAAAGCGAAATATTGGCCTCATGTTATCATCTTGCTGCAAAAATTCTCTGGCTACAAATACCCCGCCAACCCAATCCAAGGGGGCCAATATAACAAAAACAAACAAGTCAAATTAAGTGAGTTTAATAATTGCTTATATATTTAAACCATTTTACACACTGAGGCTAATATTTGTGAGTACATGTACATTATGTAACATCCCAACTTGTATTAAACATGTTAAAGACCAACATAAGCATACAGAACGTCATATCTGGTACCAGTCTATCACATTCATCTTCTACCTCACGTTGTTTTACAAGTTTTTCAGCCTCTTCCTGTCTATTTGGATACCAGTCTATATAACACCTTCCCATAGCATAATTAAGTGCTTTTTGAAACTTTATTGGGTCCAAGAATCGATACGGATAACCAAGTTGAAGTGGCACAGTTAAAACCCCCTTTCCCTTCGATACTCTTTTAATAGGTTCCTTTATGTAGGGACACTTAATTGCAAGCCGTTTGACACATTCATATGGCCAAAATGCAGCTCTCTCTAAGAGTAAACAAGCATCTAATTTATGTAATTTGTTCTTTTCTTTCTCTGACTTGTCCTTGGTACTGTCCTTGGTACTGTTGTTGGTAGTGTTGGTAGTGTTGGTATTTTTATTACTATTTTTGTTGTCATGCCTATGGATGAATTCTTTATACACTTCATCAAGTTTTCCATCAAATTTTGAAGCATTGAATAGTTTTGTTCGATTGATATCCAAGTAGATTACTGCAACTAGTGCCCCTGGATCAATAAACATTTGACATGACTTTAGCAAGCGTCGCCTTGGTTTGAGACAAGTTTGTGTGCAATGCGCCTTTGCAAGCTCAAGAACATCCGTAGCCCTAGCTATTTGATAGTGACCAAAGCAACTAAATGTCTTTGTGGTGCCATTGTGAACATCTTTTACAGGTGGAAATTCAATCAGTGCTGTAGAATTTTTGTCAGCTTCTTTGTAACATGTTTCAGGGTCTCCCTGTTTCCTCATCAGCCGAAGAATTTTGCATATAATGCCTCTTTGTATCCCAGTGTTTAGGTGAAAAATTGAATCAAAATAGATATCCTCCAACTCATAGACAAAGGGAGCTGCATAAACCAAAGCCTTCACCAAATAATAGGGCACTGGGTCAGGTGATGCTGATTTATTTTGAAAAAACATCTTATCACATTTAGCAGTTTCTTTGCCATAAGCAACACATGGTTTATAAGCATTTTTATCAAAGTCAATTTCCTCTAAGAAAGAAAAGGCATCTTTGCATGGAACAGAGTCAGGTAAATAACCATGTCCAACAAAATCGTTTTCATCAACCATAAAGGCAATATTCTGCTGTATGAGTGCACTAACATAGTAGGTATGTAAGACTGCCATGCATCGAAATTCTCTTATAATTGAGGCATAACAATGAAACCTCTGCTTGCTTTGGTCGCAAAATGAATCCATAGTAAAGTTCCCTCCCTGAGACATGTTACCAGAATTTTCTTCTGGAATAAAACTACTTGCACTTTTTAAACAAATATCTGATGTGAATTGACCCCCTGGTCTTCTCTTCCAAACTTGGAAAGTTACTGCATTGCAATGATTTACAGTGCCATATATATAACCGTCACTAAATGTCAAAAAACAACTGCTTATAACAAATATATGTGACAATAAATTTGGGTTTTTATTCATGATGTTACTTTATGTTCTTTTAATTTATTACCTTGAAATTTATACAACCTAATATTTTTGGTCTGGAGTCAGTAAAAAAAAATCATTGATGACATAATGCTTGTTGAAATTCCATGATTCATATATACTCATCTTTCAGCATCCCCTCTTTTCATTAGTTTTCAGTAAAATTAAAAACATAAGGACTCTGTAAAAATGGTAAAATATTCACATTTAGTGCCAGATACAAATATTTTTTTTATTCCATTACCCAATCAAGCATTGGCCTTATATTTAATTTTTAAATGCTGTAAGTTATTGTTGTATTACATATTCATCATCAGGGGCCAGTTTCAATTGACTACTTAAGTCTGAATTATCTCTCAAAATGAACATATCTTTAAAGTTTGACTAAAAGTGTGTGTTATTTGATTGCTGAATTAAAGGCAAAGTCCAACTTAAAGTTAAGTAGTCAATTGAAACTGGCCCCAGGGCATTAGCCTATACTGTAAAACAATCAACAGAAAAAAAATCTGTCGACTCTGGGTGGCATTCGTACCCACAACCTTAGGGTTACCGACCCACTGTTCTAACCACTAAACTACCAAAGTCCCATGGGAACAGCGTGTGGGTTAGAATCCCTATATTAAATAGGCAGGCTATCGGATTTACTAGGTCCTATAGTATATCATAGATCATCTAACAATACATTTCTCATATCTTTCTGCGAATAACAATTAAATAAGTTCTGGCAAGATTTTAGACACGAAAGTCATCTCTTCAACATTGTCAAAATGGGGCTTTAATGGTCAGACCCCAGACCTATTTCGAGTCTTATATTGGAGCCTATATTTTAAACGCAAAAGCAATGTCGAAAAGTGCTTCAAAATGCGGGTCCCAGACCCCTCACCCCCACACCAAGCGGGCTTTAATCTCATATTGATGAAATTATTTGAGAGATCTTTAAAAAACAGATTTAATCTCTCTTCAAGTTGTGTTGAAAGTGGCCTCAAAGACTCACCAGAAACCTAAAACCCTTTTGCCCCAGACCCCACGCCTATTGGGATCTGGGGCAAATGCTTGCCCCCGCCCCCTAATGTTTCTGTTCCAGAGCCCCTGTTAATATGATATAATATTAATTTATACCAGTGTATTTCCTGATCATCCAATAATAATTGACCTGCAGGCCTACATTATTCAAAGCTAAATAAAGCAAATCTACCTTATGTTGCCTCACAGATATAGTACCAAACATACCGCTAGGAAATTTGTTAATGACTCTGTATCCTAGTTCTTATTTTGCCAACATCATGTGATATATGGAATAATGCAGCCTGTTTCTACTCATAATTTCGTGCCCACAGTGAGGCTACGGCTCGATCCGTAAAAAAACCAGGCACGTCTACGCTTATACCATCCTCACAAGCCAGGGTCACTGAGTGATTCATACCAGATGAAGAATAAATTAGGGATCTCTGGTGCACGAGAGTGCGCGTATACGTAATGATCGGACCCATAAATGTTTGACCCTTCATAATAATGCATTCTGGAAAGGGGGAAGGTTTAGCCATCTTTTCATTTAAAACTAGAGATGCTTTTGTTAAAAGCGAAATATTGACCTCATGTTATCAACTTGCTGCAAAAATTCTCTGACTACCCAATACACTTGACTGTTTTTTGTGAAAAAAACAAATGAGGGTAAAAAAAATGGCTTTTGGGGGGGAAAAAGGAAGAATTGTTTTAGTTGACAGATTTCGAATGATAAAGAATAAAGATATTCTCAATCTGAGTTGTTTTGAATTCACGTAAAATCAGTTCATTACCGCAACGTAAGAATTTATATCAATTAAAAAAATGCAAAGACCTTTATTGTCCCAACGCCAAGACAGATTTTTTAAAAAAATTGTTCATTCCAACTCACAATATAATACAATTTAATGACATTTCAACATACACATTTAGAAATAAAAGGCAAATTTCGAAACCAATACAATACAACCATTACAATGCTTTAAAAAAACACACACACATTTTTTTCCCTTTATCAGTTTATGGCTTTTTTTCCCTTTTGTATTGTTATTATCATGACCTAGAAGTTTAAAAAAATATATATGATGAACTTCTTGCAGATAAAGGCTATATACAACTTTATTTGTGCTAGTGCATTTTGAGAATTTTTTGTGTTTATTATTTCATCTAAAAAGGAAGTATTTATTCATTCAAACAGGTATTTTTTTTAAAGTTTTTAAAACAATCTGCTTTTATAATTTATAAGCTGCTATTATTTTCTTTGGTAAAGAGGTTTTTTTTGGTCCTATTCTTTTAATACACATTGATCTTAAAGTAGATATTTTAAATGTTTCCCCATTCAAAAGGCAAATAAAAATGTTTTTGAACATCCTTGGGAAGCTTCTTATGCACTCGGGTCTGGTAAGTCATCTGTATGTAGATATGTTTGTACTAGTACAATGAAAATCACGACCACAATGCAGTGCCTCTGATATTTTTACAAATGAAAAAAAAAGTCTAAAAAGATCTCCAAATAGCCCACATCCTGTACTAATAATATTATAGGGTTTGAGTAGAGTGAAAATTGATTAGATTCTATTTTTCACTAGATGGCAAGCCTAAGTCTTGAATGCCCGTGACTGGTTGCTTGGAGTGACCGATTCTTGGTTCACCGTTACAGTACTAAGCATTGTAACTGCATGACATTAAATTGGGTACTTTACTCTCGCGATTAACCCAAACGTCGTGCTAACGCCATATTGAATAGAAAATCGAACCGAAGCATTGTATTTGTTTCGACAACACGAAGTATTTTTAGATTGCGTAGAATAACATTTGAAAAATGAGTGACACGGAGGTAAGATAATGTTTCGAAGTACAGTGTTTTAATGATACATATTCAGATGAACGGGAAATAGTCCTATGATACCTATTTTATAGCACATGATCATCATAATAAAAATACGATGGCGTCACTTGAATTGAAAATGAAAACGAAAGTTTGAGTCTTTGTTATACTTTGATAATAAGTATTGGAGTGTATTTAATAAATGTATTGATCCTTTTCATCTGCAGCAAGCCGCCTCAAGATCCCCAACCCCAGCTTCGAATAAAGAAGCATCCCCTGCATCCCAGTCTAAGAGATCTCCTTCAAGAGAGCGAGAAAGAACACCATCAAGATCACGTTCAAGGTAAATCATTGTGAAATTTACCTTACCAGTACTGTATACTGAAGTGTAGAAAAGGAACAATGGCTTGAAATCTTATTGAGTCATGTTATTACATCTTTTTAGGTCAAGGAGTTACAGGAAATATTCTAGGTCAAGAAGCCGCACACCTAGACGAAGAAGCAGGTCCAAGTACACCAGGTTTGTCAAAATTTATTGAAGTAATCATTTATTTTCTCATTATTTTGACCACTTTCTATAAATTCACAGATAAGATGCAAAAATGATTATCTTTGCATTTAAAAGTGCATGTAATATAAAGGAGACATTGATTTAGAATATGCACACTTGACACATTCTTAAAACAATTTTGTGTTTGAATATCTTTTCAGATCAAGAAGTCGAAGCAGGGGAAGAAGGTACAGCAGATCCAGGTCAAGAAGCCCATACTACAAGGAAAGAACAAGTAGAAGATCCAGATAGTAAGAGATAACAAACAAACATTGGCAATTGTTTTGTTCTATTATAAGTACACATCAGATTTTAAGTCCCCAGTAGAATCTCTGGTTTGGGGCTTCAATTTTAGACCCAATAACATAGGTTATGTAGGACACTTGTTCCAAGTGCTAGGGGAAAGTTCAAAATATATATATAACTGGCTGAATAAAATGCTTTGGGTGTTATTGCTCATCTACGAGTGATGGTACGTATAAAAGAACACTTTTCGACGAAGAGCAGCTGCATTAGCAATGGCGACAGTCTTTTAACTTCGTATAATGTATGAATATTTATATGTAGGAAAGATTAATGTATGAGGGCCCTTTTAAAATCTGAAAGGTTCACCCTCTTAAAAGATAACGGCTATTATTATTATTATACAGATTAAGATAGTTATGGAATTAAAGTAAATAGTATTGGCTACTAGCATTCAGTTTAGAATGAGGTCTTTCACCTTTTTATAGTAGTCGCAGTCCATCATATGGAAAAAAGAGAAGAGGTAGAAGTCATAGCAGGTCACCCATGTCCAGTCGCAGAAGACATGTAGGAAACAGAGTATGTGTAACTACATTTATCATTTATTTCATGTATTTATTTCATTTGTAGTGTCAATTCAGAAATATATTTCCTTATTCACTGATATGATAGTCTTTCAGATATGTTTCTAAAAACTGCTGATAGTCTATTGTATTTTGTGCATTATTTCAATGAAAATTGCTATAATCTAGTTAATTCATATAATGAAATATCTGATTTACCATTTTAGGACAACCCCAAAGAAGGCAGATGTCTTGGCGTATTTGGTCTGAGCTTATATACACAAGAAAGAGATTTAAGAGAATTCTTTGGACATTATGGCCCCATGGATCAAGTACAAGTTGTTTATGATCATCAAACTGGACGATCCAGAGGCTTTGGATTCATCTATTTCAGGAACAAAGATGATGCATTGGAGGTACATTCCTGCAGATTTCTTTTTAAAACATTGATACTTAGAAGACATAGTTTTCAAACATTTGTTTAGTTCTATATATATTATGAAGTCTGCCAGTATTAAATGATTTGCTAATTTAATCTTAAAATTATGCTATTTCTATTTTTCAGGCAAAGGATAGTGCTACAGGTAGAGAAATTGACGGCAGAAAAATCAGATGTGACTTTTCCATTACACAAAGAGCACACACTCCAACACCTGGCATTTATCTTGGTAAACCAACACAGTAAGTGTGGTACATTTTTAACCCCTCCCCTTCTCCCTATTTGATTTTGAGTATAGATTATGTAACAGTTGATGTCATTTGTGATGTTATTAAGAAAGTGATAATTTGTTACAGTAGAACTGTCTGCTTGTATTTGCAAGTATTAACATTTGGTAATGGTTACAGGTCCGGCTATGGTGGCAGAAGATCCCCATCCCCATATTACAACAACAAAAGAGCAAGTCGCTACTCTAGATCAAGGTCGAGATCAAGATCATATTCCCCACGTAAGTAAATTGAGCAGTATCTTTTACACATGAAAGTGGAAGTATTGCCTCAATGTTTTGGTTCATAAATTGTGAACAATATAGAGAACAAAAGTGTTTAAAAATCCCTTTTTTAACCTGGTTTTGTCTGTTTTAATTTTTACATGACTCATCTTTTTATGATGTTTTTTTTAAATTGTTATTGTGCTACATCATCTATGATAATGTGCCACCAAAGTGGCTGAAATTTTGCTATATTTTGTCTTTTTTTTAAAACTTAAATATAATCCTTATTCTCCTCTTTTTCTGTTCTTCTTTCCCCAGGTCGTTACTGAGATCATAACAGATCATACTTTATAAGGCATGCTGAGCTTATCTTTTATAAAACTACTAGAAAGCATAGCCTTTACTGATTTTTGCAACATCTTTCTAGCATAAAAGTAGTGATTTATAGATTTATTTTAAAAGTATAGTAAACTTTCAGTATATAAAGAGAAAGAGATGTATATAAAATGCAGTAGGACACTTTCCACTTATGCCATTTAAGTTTAATTTATCACACAAAATGAAATAGCAAATCGAGTTGTTATATTTGTTTCCCTTGCCAAATGGGATCTAAAGTAGAAAAGAAACACTACTAAGTGAGAGGACTCTGTCAATTTGCAAGAAATAAGATAGTTAGAGATTTCTTAATTGAGAAATCATTTGATGCATTGTCATTGTTCAACAAGTTATGTTGGTTTTTCTTTTTAATATTTTTGTAGTTACATTTGTGTCCCAGATATTATGATTGATGGTGTGTATTGTTAAAGAGTATTCTTTGTGCAAAGCTACTCTGCTGTGTAGACTTGAAGACGCTTAACAAATCACTTAATGTTTTAAAAAGTATTGTGTAATGGAACTGTGTTACAGGAAAATGTTGTGCATATATTGATAGATATGAAACAGTTTTTGCTAGAAATGTGTGTGATTGTTGGTACATCAATCAACCCATTATTCAAAATTACCTTCTTTTGGAATCAAGATTGATTATTAATTCTGTTAAAAACTGATTTTTTTTGCTTTCCAGGATTACATAACACAATGTTGATTGATGTACAACATCATGGATTAGATTTAATTCTTGATTATTATGTTGAAAAAGATGTTACTCAAGATGTTTCCACTTTTACCATGGCTGATGTCAATAAAAGAGTTTCAAATAAAGAACTTAAATCATTGATTTTATCAAACTAATTCTTTGTATTCTTATTCAATAAAGGCTTGAAAGAAGAAGTGAAGAAAGAAAAAAATAAGAATAAGAATCATAGAAGGAAATTGGAGATAGAAAATGAAATTTGAAGAAAGAAAATATTGAAGAACGAAAAATTATTGGGAAAGAAATTGATTGAAATGGAGGTTCTGCTGTTGAAAATTGTAATATGAAGTTTTTTGGGGAAGAAGTGTAAATGCCATGTTGAAATGTGTGGATGGAAGAAGGATGGTTTAAATACAAGTTAAATTTGCAACTGAAGAATTTACTTCTGAGAGTTGTTTAAGAGAATTAAGAAATTGTTTTGAAGAAAGAGCTGAAGAAAGAATTAATTGGCTTTTGAAGATCGTCTGGGTATGACCTTTTTTTTTTACAAATGTGATTCGACACTTTTTAACATTTTTTTCAATCATGTAATTAAGAATGGTAGGTTTCCCTTCACACAAGTACTTTATGTTGTCACGCCTTTGGGGGAAGGGGAATGAATAATTAAATTTAACACCATAATTTAGATTCACTCACTAATTCCCCTTTTAGAGGAAAAAATATAAATGGGAACATTTTTTGGTTTGGGTGGGTTCTTTGTAATGATTGTTAAGTTTTAGTACAACAGCCAAGAAGTTGAAAAAGAAGATGCCAGAAGAGTTGTGAGCTGCACAAGCAAGGCTAGCAGGCAGACAGAAGATTGTAGTTACCAGGATCCATGTGTCTCCAGTTACACTGGAAAGGTCAGCTTTAACCTAGATTGATATTTTATGAGGCTCTTGCTCAGAAGGAAAGACAGTTGCTAGGACCTATTTCTTATGACAATTTGATTTCTCTCTTTACAATGCTTTAGCAAAAGTGAAAACCCCATTTATGACAGTTAGTATTTTGTTGTACAGAACTTTTCAACTTTTATGAATGTTTAGAATAAAAAGGCTAAATTATTTCTTTGTAGTAACTGGATGGAAATGTGGTTTTGCGGTAAGTCAAGAGTTCTGATGAAAAAATGGGAAACATACAAGCCAGAAGAGATGGTCGGGATGAAAACATGAAAGGAAACTAATAATTATATCTATGGACTTATCAACAATCCTTCAGGCCTAAAAATATATTTGGCTCTGCCAACCTGTGAAATAATAGAGGAAGATATATTATGGCTGTTAATTAAGTTTAACCTAGTAATTAAAATATTCCAGCTACAAATCCTTTTTCTTGCCTAATAGACTATATTGTCAATTTACTATTGTAGCCACAGAGCAGAAAATAAAAGATGAAAAGTCATAATTTGTGTACATTTTTTATTTACATATTAATACATTGATATTAATTTACAATTCGTAGTTCACATTCAAGACCTTTGTAGTGGTCTCCAGATCTGGTAACAAACCAGGTAATTCCATTATGCAGGATTTCAACCATAACTCCACTCTACTACCTGTAGCACTATAATTGATCACAAGTAGACCAGAGGTCTGTGTTAATGTATAAGTATTGCATAAATCTTTTGTTAATCCAGACTAAAATGGAAGATTAGCTGTTATAAGAAAAATTTGATGCAAAGGGCAGTGAGCTATATATTTGACTGTTTAGATGGTCATATTGTCTTCTATGAGGAATAGTTTGATGTGAATATGTGGTTCCTGGGAGTTGCAACTGGCACTGCTGAGAAACAATTGATGGTGAACATGTGTAGGGTGAATCAACATTGACAAATGGTTGCTCATAAGGTGAAGCATATCTAAATGAACTTCTGTCTTCCATGGGATAGCAATAGGCCTCTCTGTGATTGTTAGAACAGCATTGATATGAAACTCTAGCATTGTGAGCTGTAGGTATGCTTAACATTTCTGATCCAGTGGTGTAAGGACTGAGGTAGGTAGTTGGGAATATGTCTGGTTGGACCCATTGTGGTGCTCCTACATACCCCAATGCTGCCAAGCTGGCAAAGTCAAACCTGTATGTGTACCTAGAAAATATAAAAGAAAAATGATCAGAAGTTGATATTTCAACTGACCTTGTGGCTGGGGCCATTGTATGAAATGGGACAAGATTTGTTTGTAATTTGGAATTAAAATTTGATGATAGAAATACCAATAGTGCTGCAAAACTTACCTTTTTCCTGGAATTTTTGTGATTATATTCTTATCATAATAATAACGTAGAGCACGGCTCATCTTATCATAATTCATCTGAGGTTTCTTTTTTCTTTTACCCCACAACTTGGCTAGTCCCTCTGGGTCAGTAATTCTGAATTCACCAAGGGGACCCTCCCACCCAATGCACACTCCATCTGGTGATTTTTCCTGAGCCAATAATTCAAGAAGAAATTGCCACAGTTGAATTTGTCCTTTTCCTTGAAAATTGAATAGTGAAATCCCAGTAAAATAATGTGATCAAAAATGCAATATAATTATACCAATATAGGAAATATGATTTAAGTTTTTTCGCAAACTTTAGTCTATGCAATTCTAATAATGTTTTTGAAAAGTGAAGAAATTGCCGAGATATATTCTTTATTTAAATACTAGCGGTATATCATTTTCTAGTTTGTAGTCCCAGAATATTTTTAGACTAGATTGGTTGCTAATTACAGCAATAAATAGGGAACGGGTGCATTCAAACATCTGGAAACCATCATCAAACAATTTTTGCAAATATTTTATACTTAGCATCATTTTCTCAGTGCTATAGGTCTTTAAAAATAACTAAAGAAAAAAGTTTTGTTCATCGCTACCCCAACCTTTTGAGAAAATGTAAATAGATTTTGAGCAATGCCAGTATCAGAGGAAAAATATGTCATCAGATACTAAAATGTTCACCATAATTATAAACAATCAACTCTTAGTTATGTTTCTAAAATGATTACAAAACAATTTTCCTTGAATAACCTACCTGCTGTCGTTCCATTTTTTCCAACCTGTGTTTTATTATCCATGATTAGTTTCAACTGTTTTGGAAGAATACTAGGTATCAGTATTCGGTTTTAATATAGTCTAGTGAGGGTTTTTTCTCTGAAATTTGAGTGTGTTGTTCTACTTCTGATTCTTCTTTTAAAATGGTTTAATCCCTTATGAAGGTAACTTTCATCATAAAGAAAACTTTTTTTCTCGCTTTTTCTAATTGGGTAACTTATTCAGTCTTTGTGTGTATCATTAAATCACGTCATTAGTTATGCGAAACGGTTGCTCTATTGAGTTATTTACGTTTTGACTTATAAGGTAAGAAAGTGGATCCATCCCTTTGATCTTGCCACGCGCTGCGACGGAAGTAATTGCTAATCAAACGTATATTACAAGATGTTTCTGTAAGGGCTTTACAACCCTTAACAACCCGTCCCCGCTAGACTTTTCCATTGGAAAATTATATAATTAATATTTGGAAATGGAATGACGAATCAGGAGAAAAAAGGGTTTAAACTTACCCCCTTTATATTGTTCTTTTTAAGTTCACATATATCCTCCCTCAGAAAAAAGGACATATTACGTAATGCTTCCTTTTCACTTTCTTTCCATCTCTATCGAGTCATAAAATATAGGCTAAATATATTGGTATAAAACTTACATACTGGCTACTAAAAATAGACATTCATTGGATATCATAGAAATTGTGCACATATAAAAAAAAATTGAAGTGCGTATTAATCTCGTACGATTTTTTATTTGAATGCAGCAAGATTCATTTCACACACCTCAACATTTATCTTTAAACACCTAAGCAACATCAAATCGAACTCGTTAGTTGTATTGAGTAATCACATAACATGTATTCACAAATCTCATGATAATTCTAGGAAGACTACATTTTGAAGACCTCATATTGAGATACATGGAAATAAAACAGAATATTTCACATGTTTTTAAACTTTCGAATAAAGAATAGCAAGAGAATCTAACACACTTCAATCAAATATTTTATTCTTATAATGTGAAATTTAACAAAATATTTGATTAATATTTTACACTCCCAAAGGTCGTGCAGTGTATTATTGAAATAGAAATTATAACAATACATGTACTACAAATATGGGTAATAACTGGCTTATCCAACTCAATGGATACCTCTTTTTCCAACAGGATATTATCATTTAGTTTAGATAAAGATGTGTACATGTATATAACATTTCTTTTAAAACATCTACTCTGGAGGTAACTTTAGCTGACACCCCCCCCCCCCCCCCTCCCACCCTATTTTTGTTTTTCTTATTTTCTTTATGTTTGAATTTTCTTTGTGATTGGATCAAGACACCTGCTTTTTATGTATGTTATAAGAGCATTTTATTATAATTGACTTAATCAAGTCACTATTGCATTATAATTAACTGGGGGATTAATAAGTGTACTCTAACTTCTTGTATTTACACAGGAATTAAGCATTCCATGGGATTTTAAGTCATCCCTTCAATCCTTCCCTCACAAGTACAATGTGACAAATGGTTAGCTAATTCTCTTTGAATGCAACAAAGCTTTTACCTTCAATGGGAACATGAAGATGAAAAAAACTATTAAGTGCCTTTTCTGTCTGTGCCAATCACTGTAAAGCAGTTCTCAAAATTGGGAATAACTTTTTCTTTTCATTCTATACACAGCCAATATTATAGCCCCCTCTCATACACATCTTGCAAATACGGAATATAAAAATAAGAGAGACAGAAATTGGCGAAATAAGAAAGACAGAAACCATTATCTGCAATCTTGATGATATTGCACTTTGCAGCAAAAGTGACCTCTCACATTTTCAAGATCAGCAATTTCTAATATTTTTAAATGTTCTCAAACCTCCAAAACAAGATGTTTTTTTTCATATTGTGTTGTTTATAGAAACTTATTAGGTACTTCTGCTTTATGATTTATCTAATGCATATAATCATATAATATAAATGTTTATTTTGAGAGTACATGTATTTATGTAGCCATTTCAGCATCACCCACTAAATATGTCAAACTTTATTTACTCTTTGCAAGCCCTGCATGGTTCCACTGTTTGAATGCTCTTAACTAAACAAGTAATCTAAAACATTAGCTTCAATTAAATATTATGAAAATCCTGTATAAATGGAAGTTATAACTGTATAAGCAAAGCACCTATTAAATCTTGTTTATGTTTATTATGCAACATAATTGGCTATTTAGAATGGTTCTAATTAACGTTTTACTACTTTCCGTGTTATTTATAAGAGTTTATCCTTCATGGGCATTGCACAAGGTGAAGGCCATTGGGATCCTGAGTTCAAAAGCAGACTTATAGACACCTTAAGTATTTGCATATTTTGCCAGTGTTTTCTACTGTAAAATGATCTTGAAGTATTCTATCTTCGATCTCATTCAAATTGCTCACCTCCAACCTTTGGAATATATTTGAAATGTATGATAATGGCTTTTGGATCTTTACTCTTTACATAAATTGTGACATCTGAAAATGATGCACCCCTATTTTGATCCTTTGATCCCCATGTTGTGGGCGTCAATTTGAGAAAATTGAATCCTATACTAAGAATTATATCACTAGAAAATGTACAGTTGTTTTCCCCCAGAAAATCAATAGCTTTTACTCTTTGTTGTGATATAATAATTCATATTGATATTAACCTTAATTTTACAGCTGTTGATCAAAGCAATTATTGTTTGGTCTTGTTACATTTCCTTCCATAAAGTCAGGTTTTTTTTCCTGCTTTGATTTTCATGACCATGAGCCTTTTGATAAAGCCCACATTTCTCTGAAAAAAGACATGTTTTAGTTGTTGTTTTCTGACCTTGAGAACAAAGGATGTTGATAAGAGAGGGTGAAGGTGTGTGTGTGTGTGTGTAATTCTTTGGGATTAAGGTTCACCCTTTTGAATTGTTTGGGAATTGGGATTTACAGATATATTTTCTTGGGATCTGAGATTTACTTGTTCCATGGGACTGGGATTTGGCGTTTTAAAAATTTGGGATTTATCATTTAAAGTTTTGGGGATAAGGGATTTTGTTATGTGTAATAGGTTCATTGTCAATGTTTTCATGAT
>JAVSBT010074552.1:0-16447 GCA_033118115.1 Pharyngocirrus eroticus
TATTTTTATTTTTATTTTCCTCCCTCCTACCCTCAACTAAAATCAATTTCGTTCGAAAAACTAAAAATAAAAAAACTCCTGCCTAACTAATAAAATAATATTCATGTTTCTGATTACCATTTAAGAACAAAATGGTGTTAAGATAGTTTTTCAATCTTTTTTTTTACCATGCGGGATCAATTTTTTTTTTCTGGTAACATGCACACTATCCCCAAAAGGGGTTCACATCAATACATGATATGGTCAAAAAAGGGAGTCAAGCAAATTGCAAAATAGTGAGGGTCAGGTTAACAGAAACAGAAATAATTTTTTATCATGACTCAGTGAGCGCCGGTATCCCACGGAAGACCACGATGTTATAAATTGTGGTGAATCATTTAAACAGAAGTTCAGGTTGCAACCCTTATTTATACAACAAATTGCATCATTCTATTTGTGTTAGATTGAATTATCTATTAGAGTAGTCAGTACTATAAGTTGTAGTATTAAATATATTGGGCATGAGATCTATGTTTCACTGTAGATGATTCTTTTAAAATGAGGATGCTAGACAGCTGTTTAATTAACAGGTGTAATTAGCTGATAAAATTGACTCGCACATCAGTAATTATCAATAACTGAAACTAAAATCATTTTGTATGTTATTTTCTCCTCCTAGTCATTATGTTAAACAAAAAATACAAATACACACTTGCAACTTATTGAGATATCATTTTTATCCATCTTTTAGCAGCATAATATTAGGTCTAGAGACGTCAAGTTTCAAAATTGATAACACATCATTTTCTCCAGATGCAATAAAATTCTGGAATGATTTACCGTTTTGAGTTGTCTACAGTGGTCCTCTACAGGTCAAGATAGAAAATTTTCTATTGAAGATTATGTAACTTATTTACTCATAGTCATAGATAAGAAAATATCACCCTAAAACCCCAGTTGCCCGTGGTTTTCCTTGATAGTATGACATATATATATTTTTTCAGCATTGGATTGCTTCTCTGTTAGCTCATCAGATTCAGACGACGGTATACCCCTGATTCAGGTCCACAAAGTTCGAACCAGCTGCTTCCCTAGCAAATACTTCAAACTGCCAACAAAGGTACGAAAGTTAATATTACGTGTATATCTTTATAATATGTTTCATGCAGTCATTTGGACCAATTATAGTCCCAGAATTTGTAGATGTCAATTGGTCTATTGGTTCATTCACTCTCTGCTCAACGATATAGGCATAATATTTCCAAAATTTCTACTTTTTTGCAACATTCTAATTGAACTAGTTTTTTGTTAACAATTATATTTGGTTGGATATATCATGCAAATGGCATTAAATGGGTGATACTCAATAGTTATACAAATAGATTTTGGCTTCAATCAACATTATTCATTTTATTTTCATATTTTGTATTATGGATTACCCCCACCCCCCCCCTATAAAGAATCCAAACCAAACAAACCAAAATAAATGATGCAAACTAGTACTGAGATATAATGCACCTTTTTGCTTATAGATGCCACTCTTCAAAAAGAAAGTAGAAAAAAAAGAAGAAAAGAAAGAAGAACCAAAAGTAGAACCTAAAATAGAAAAACCTGCTGAAAACACAGTTGTGGAAGAAGAAAAAGCAGAAGACAAAACAATTGAGGAAAAAACTGAAGTTAATGAAGAAAAGGCAGAGAAAATAGAGGAAACGCCAGAGGAAAAAAAAGACACAGAAGAGAATGAAGGTGTGGTAGAGGTAAGCATGCAGGGTATCAATTAGATATTATTGCCAGTGGGACGGCATAACATGGATAAATTTGAAAATTTCAAACACAACATTATAATGGAGATAAAATTGATTAGGTCCTCTTATGAGAATGAGAGAGAGATAACGACATTGTTTTCGGCCATTGTTATGTGTTCTTTTACGTGTCGTGGGGATAGAATCCATGACACAGGTCCACAATTTACATCCTTACCTTAACCACTACCCCACTTGTCCCCACCAAGTTTACAATTTTAATTTTAAAATCTAATCATTTCATGTTCATGTCTGTTTTTAATAAAAAGACTTATTGGTATAAAAATGTGTTGTCTTCTTTCTATTATACAGAGTAAACAAAGCAGCTCTGTTGAAGTTGAGAAGGCTCAGGAAGAAACCAAAGGAGAGAAAGAACAATTGGAACTAGAAGACAAAGATAAAGATATAGGATGTGTGTTGTGCTGCACCATTCTTTGAACTTGAGGCTTGTAGAACCTAATAATTCAACAAAAAAAAATGAAAAAATACAAAAAGTTAAAAAAAAAATTGAGAATAAAATGAAAGAAACTGAAAAAAAAATACAAAAGCAAAATAAATGAAAGATAGGTTCATTTAATATAATATGCATGTGAAGTATTAGTGTTTTCCAGCATGTGTGAAAGATTTTATCTGATCAATAAAATGACATTTAAGCTTAAAGGATAGGATTTGTGAAATATATAAAAATATGAAGCAATATTGCTGTAAAAGAAGGAGAAGAAAAAGCAAATATATAGAGCAAGTATAGGAGGGGAAGGGGTAAAATTAATATTAGAGGATAGGACTTAAGAGTGGTTACTGTTGAACAACTTGATTTCTTGTTAAAAAAAGCTCTTTGAATGAATATAAATAATGTATCATCAATGTATTGAACTTATTCTGAGCATGTGACAGAACTTTATTTGTTTGTTGTGATATGTATTGAAAAATAGTTTGACACTTTTTTGCAAATTATTGCAATAATAAATGATAATAAATTCTATCATTCGATAGAGAAATATATTTTTGGGTCAATTCTTAGCATTAAAAAATCAAGATATCAGAAAAATCTTTTATCTTTCAAATAAATATACATACTAGTATATTAACTGATCAGAGGCACATCAAAGTTCTACTTTCCATGATGTCCAAGAATTATTTTGAACTAACAATATGATTATATGCAAGACCAGGGCCTAGGGACTGGGGTAATTATATGATCCCTATACATTTTTATTGTATGGTATTGTATTGTCTTGAACTGTGTTGTATCGCATTGCATTATATCTTTTATGTAAAGAAGACGCTGGTGTCCCATTCAGCAATTTACAACTAGTCCATAACATCTGAGTGGGGTGGGTGGACCCTGTACCAGTAATAAAATAACACAAAACCAATTTGAAGTTCACATAAGATTCTTTGCATCTTTAATACAAGTTGAACTCTCTTATCTTAATATGACATCCTTCATGACAAAAAAACAAAAAATCCAGAGACATGTTTGTAAACAAAATATTTTCCCAGCAAAACTTTTGACCCAAATTCAAAAAGCTACTTCTTGACTGTGACATTTTTATTCTCTCAATGTGTTAGAATGTATACTAACAATCATCCATGATCTAATCAAGGTACTGGGATATAAATCTCCCATTGGTACATGCACTAAATTCCCCTGTACGTGTGCAGCAATAACAGTTCATATGATTAGATTCTTCATTAAAATTAGTAGCATTTTTAGAACTCATTAAAACCTACACCTTGTTTTCAAGATGAATTGTAATACTAGGAAAATCAATTGACTTGGATCACATGACCATAATAAAATATAGGCTTAATCATTCTATATTTCGTTTTAAAGACAATGAATAAATTGAATGAAACCAATACATAATCACATAGCTTTTAAAAAGATATACAAATCAAGTATTTATCCCTATCAGTTGTAAAGGTGTATAGCACTTATTTAAGCTTGGGTCTTTGAAATCACTCTCAATTCATGATTATGGGATTAAATAATATCGATTGTGATAAAATGCACATGGCCATTCTGATTATTGAGAAATCTTACACTGAATACAAGCAATAATTCTTGTAATATTCTGTATAGAGTATGTTTCCATGATCCAATCTTCATCAGAAGTCTTGTTTTAAAAGTGTTACTGCCACAGCCAACAGTTGATCTTTGTTGACACCAGGGTATATTACAGCTCATTCATTTCAATGAGTAAATCTATTATAAATTATCATTCAGACTAGAACCCTACATTACCTTTTCTGTCTCTTATTGAGAGTTTTGTGTAATGGACCATTTTTTACTCATTTGTCACATATTATAAATAGTAGAAGTTTCAAAATCTATCAAAACAATGCAATGTTGCTGAAAGAGTCTGGTTAGGCAGTCCAATGTTTATAGCACACATCATTTGCACGTTAATATTCAGGGTAAACTATATCACATAAGTGAAAAAACTACTTTAATTAGTACCTAGTAAATAATCATGAAAATAAATAAAAGTCTGTTTACAAAGCCATGTGCATTTAATCACCATTGATGTGCTGGGTCCCAATTAGACAGGTGCACACTGAATCTGGTCCAGTACACTCATGTACATGTACTGCATAACAACTGTTGACATGATTTGAACCAAAAGCAAGCAAGTGTAAATTCAAATATCATTTCATAATTTGAGCAATAATAGGTTCTGTACAAAAATATCTCAATAGATTGATCATGAATTATGTAACACTGATACCAGCTATGGTCACTTGTAAAACAGTTCAAATATTCCTGTATACTGGTAACAGGATCTTTTGCTAAAACCCAGTATCCACTCCAATAAGAGTTTCAGTACATTACCTGATTTATATGTCATTGTCAATCCTAACAACACAGAGGATCCAAAGGGGACCAGCCTGTTATTGCCCCATTATAAAGTATAGGGTGTGACCCGTTAAAATTTAAAGATTTTAGTTATTTTGGTAATGATCACTTTGAAGGTCCCTCTGAGAAAAAGGTAAATCGACCCCCATAAAAGCAACAATCCAATTTTGTATAACATAAATTCCAAATCAATTTTTATTCCCAACAATATGATGATCTACTTGGTCAGTAGACTGGATTCCCACATTCTTTCATAAGTCAACCATGCATGCTTACAATCACAAATCAGATCTCAGACTCAGAGGCGATACTTTAATAAAGCATGGCCAAAATATATTTGTTCCACCGGTATAACACTTTTGGGACCAACTTCAATAGACTTATACAAAGGCTAATTTTCTTGGAGACTTCTGGAAAGATTTAGAAATCCAGATCTGTTTTGGAAAATATAGATTCCAAGAATGTACGTTGTATGTTCCCATCTTGAAATAAATTCTATAATAATCATTATCATCATACATTACTCTGTTACATATTATGTTACAGACATATATTTTCAGATGCACCATGATTTACATCTCATATTTCTTGTTCTGATATGTAGCACCTATAGATATTTTATCATACTTTTGGAAGCAGAACCTTATGGAAGGATATACAGACATATCCTTTTTAATGCAAATTACCATTTGAGTTCTTTTCTATCAAAAGTACAATGAGATCCTTCAATAAAGACATGTTCTTTCAAATTTTCTCTTCTACAATTTCTGGAATTGTATCTTTTCACCCATGGCTCCTAACAATCATTACAAATGCAAACATATGAATACCATGATCAGCTTCTGTTGTACAAATTAAACACTCACTGCATTACATGTTTTTTTCACATGATTATTTGTCATAATGTATGTGAACCTTTGCATTCAATTTATCTCTTTTCAAAATCTAAAACCATGATTGCTTAATCAGAAAAGTTATGGAAAGATTAAAAACATAATTATACAAGCCAGACTTAGTTTTGTTTTCAAACTTGTTCTATATAATATGTTCAAAAATGGTAAAAATATCCCTGTTTCTACAGTCAGAAACAAGTTATCAGCATGTTTAATAAAACTTTAAAACACAGATCTAGAATTTGAAAATAGACAATTTTAAAGAAAACAGTTAATAATCTAATAAACTTCCACTAAAGAGGACATACATTTGAATGAGATACTTCAAAAATAAAAGTGCAATATTTTTCTTCAAAATCTACAATGACATTTTAGCTGTTTAGCAAAATCGTACTGCACTTCTTGTTTATTTATTTTTGTTCATTTTCTTTTGTACTCAATAATCTGCCACGATTTATAAATCTATATCATTGTAAGTAATCTTTAATTGACCGAGCGAGCGAGCAGGCATACATTTATCTCGCATAATTTTTTCATCAGAATGACATCACATGATTAGTCATTGTAGAAGAAGCTTAGTTTGGTTTGTAAGTATGACCACATGTTGAAAACAAAAATATTCATTTAAAAATTTAATTGAATGAATCTTCTATCAGCACCTTCTGAAAACTGTTGTTATTTCACAGGAGTCATAGTTGAAGAAATACTTCTTTATGATACCATACATGCAACAAATGCTTTCTCAACTCCATTAGGAAGGATGTCAAAAACGAAATAATTTATCAAGAAACAGATCTCTGTACAGGCATAGAGCTTGACTGTAATACCTTATAATGCTTGATAATCAACACAGTCATCTTTTATAGGACGGAGCAACAGTGGCACAACAGGAGGGAAAGCTCCATGATTGCTAGTAAAATTATAATATTACCTAGAAATGGTCAGTTGGAAAGCATATAGCTATATCAAGAATCATCATAATTATGTTACATAATGTTATGATATAAATTACAATTCTTTTACAAAGCTATACATGTTTATGTAACATAAGACCATGTACCGGTTTAAAGAATTTCAAAATTCGTTTATGGACTTACCAAGCAATATTTCACACAAGAATGGTTGAATAGCTTTAGTTGTCTGTAGCCTGTATCACCATCTACAATACTTCTCATAAGCGAGAGCTGTTGGGCCATTGGAAAGTTCATAAATGCCATATATCTATCTTTAAATCATCACAAAGGTCTACTTTATAAATGCAACACTGGAGATGATTCCCAAAGTCCTATGACACTCACCCCCCAACCCCACCCTAACCCATTCCTCCCACCCCAAATAAAACTAAAACAAAAATATGTTATACAACCAAAACATAACAGGTGTTATACACATTCAAGAGGGCTAAGAATTCCTGTCCAGTACTCTCATACAGCCATAATTTCTTAGTTTGTGTCAGTTATGGACACCTTTTCTGTCAAATCTTAAAACCAAGATACAGCAAGCCAAAGACCATATGGCAGTGTTGGCCAAGACTTTTTTTCCTCTTCGTTATGCAATGATAGGCAGAATACTATAACATTTTCAATCCTGCAGGCTATAGATCAATTTCCTAAGTCTTTAGTTGATTCCATTTCATCCTTTAGCGCCTTCAAAAGCTTGATGTGTTTGAAATGCTAAAAGAGAATAAAGGAAAAAAAAGAGAGGAAAAAATCAATTAAAAGCATGGTTTGGACAAAACACAAAAGATAACTGAACCAAAAGACAAGTAAAAATTCAGAGATAAAGTTTTCATATATCATCAAAAAATATAGTGGCAAATATTATCAAAAGATGGAAATTGGTTTAAAGTACATATGCAATCAACCCAATGCATTTTTTATTTTATTTCTACATGATACATTTTAATTTGGCACAGTCAGATTGAGAAATTCTGCTTGAATTCCAATATATAGGAATACCATTAGTTATACTGATGTCTATCTGATTGTGAAATATTCTCTTATTTATTTTTTAACTTACCAAGTTTGATAAAAGTAGAATGAGAACGTCTTAACATTCTTGAATTTTAATAACACAAAGTAAATCATATTTTTTTATAGAGAATAACACCCACAGTTGCCACCTAATTATGTCAATCATTACTGAAAAAATCTCACAAAAATGTCTTATCAGAAGGGGAAAAAACCATAGGGAATTGCAGTCAGAGTCCTTTTTCAGTGATTTAAGTCTGCATGGAAATAGCTGTCAAAACCTTATGTTAAAGTAATGAATTAGAACTGATTATGAACCAAGGGACCATCATCTATTCAAAAATTCCACTCAGGTCACACAAAAATATCCAAAATGATTGTGAGGAACAAATCTTGGAATTATTTCTGATGGCAGCTGTGTTTTATTGATTTGCCAAAGACATTTTGGACAGAATTTGAATAACCCTGAAATTTGAGAAATATTTATGCATTATTAAGCTCATCTAGTTCTTAGCTCGTCTTCCTTCATGTTGAAAATTGGAAGAATCCGTACCAATGAAAACAGATCTTAGATTTAATATAAGCATGGTATCACAAGTTATTGCTTTCCACATTAACTCAGTGTTGGGGTGGAAGTTAAAGTTTACATTTCCAGGCAGTTCTTGTAGAGATGCCACAAGGCAAGCTGGAATACTAACCCTCAACCTAGCTTGGCAAAGAATTATGAATTCCATTGCTACCTAACTGCACCATGAAAGAATTTCTTCCAGTAAAAAATCTAAATGAAGTTATAACAAACATATAATTACATAAAAGTGGCAGTAACATTTGTTTATTTTATCATCTTAAAAATATAAAAACTTGTGTTATAGTTTATACTGGAATTTTAAACAAACTCCAAGAGCATTAAGGACTTAAAATGAGAGAAAATATCTAAGAGCTCTAAGGAATGCTTGTAAACTCTGTTTATTGTATAATATTAGTCACTTCCATAAAATAAAAACCAAACCAAATACAATACCAAAACACCTGAAACCTTTCATATCTGATCTTAAATCTTATGATAGTCGTATTTTTCTTTACCAACAATATCATATGAAAGAAAATGAGAATAAACTGCCTAATTATGGATGCTAAGAACTTAATCTGGAATCAAAGCGTTAGAGGAAAATAACAAAAAAACACTAAAAATTCCTTTCTTGTATCACCAAATTTCCCAACCATTAGAAGCTTAAGTGCAGCTGATTTCCTTGAAAAGCCCTGGGACAAAATCAATGTCATAAAGATTCCTTCATTAGGTTTTTAACCAAAAGATGAAAAAAACAGAAAGAGCTGTCTGTTCCTTAATAGAAAGCATTTTGAAGGTGTTTTTCTGGTTAACCCCCCCCTGAACAGTGAATCAACATACATTTATGATTCTTTTTTCCCCCTTAAAACAGGGTCCTTATTGTTAATGTATCCACCTTACATACCCCCCTCTCAAAAAATTCAACACCTAAGCAACTTAACTAGACATTGTCAGAATCAAGTCAAGTACTATACAACATTGTAGTGACACACTCAGCCATCTGCCATTCTATCATCTGACTTATTCCATATCTCTCCTTTCTTAATGGCTCAACATATTTCATTTAAGGCTGCTTTCAAGACAATATCCATGGGCTGTCCATCAGCATCCATGTATGGAATTCCTAAGTGACCGTCTTTATCAACACATCAACTTAATCTCAGACAAAACAGGGACTTTTGATAAAGTCAGCATGTAGATGGCATTTTCTTAATAGTTTTGCACTAAAAGTGGCATTTTGGGAAGATGGATTGTGAATGATATTAAGTAATATTTGGACACATTTTGAACCTAATCTGATATTCAATTTTTTTTTATGGCAGTCACTTTTTAAGTTTTTTCCCATTCTTCTTACATTTTATGAAAAAAAAACTCTTCAGTAAGCTAGGACCAGTTTTAGTATGAATAATCTACATAATTGACTCAAAAAAGTCAAGTCTTGACTTTAAAGTCTTACGTGTATCTCCCTGTTTACTTCTTTTGACCTTCTAAGGACAACACATTCTAAAAGTTAAAACCCTTTGTTTTACTTCCCAACAAGTTACATTAAGAGTAAATGACATCTAAACAAAAAGCTGAGAGAATCCCAGAACAGTGCTGCCACAAAGAGGTTTGCCACACTTCAAAGTAGCAATAAGCCCAGTTATTGTTTTTTTTATAATTATGTTAAATCAAGTGCAGAGAAATTTGAGTTATTATTATTATTATTATTATTATTATTATTATTATTGTTATTATTATTATTATTATATCAAACTGTGGCTAAGGATGTCCTAGAGCCAAAAATATATATACTTTTACAGCATTATTTTTTCATTAAAAACAATTTTTTGTGACATTAAATCTGTAACCTATAGTGAAGATGTAGAATTTAAAACTTGGCGATAGGATATCTCAATCTAAAACACATTCAGACTTGGGTCATTCGAATTGAAGGAGTAAAAAATGTCTTGAAAATCTGGACTTGGGAGTGACAACAGCTGACATTAACCATGCATCATGATTTACATCAACCTATAAGAATATAATGCTGCATAAGCATCATATCAGTTACAACACTTCAGGCTAAGGCCCTAAAACATAACCTTGTATAACTGACCTGATTCAAATCCTAAAATGTATCATATCTCAAAATGTACACTACTTACACTGAACTACTCACAGCAAAGTGGTTATAATTCTTTTTGATGGCTAGCCCTTTGGCTTGAGAAAGTTATTTTAAAAAAGCCTGCCAACTTTTTTGTTCCTAAAATAAGGGTGGTCGCAATAAGCACTTTTATTTAATCAGTGTCAAATCGGGGCACCAGAAATGTTTAAAATTAACACCTTTCTCATATAGCTTTTACTTGTGTTAACAAATCTGTCAGGTTCAAATCAAAAATATATTTCTATGAGTTTCTACAAATGTCCAAGCAGAAAAAAATATTGAAATTCATTATTAATGCATTAAGAATTTCCGTAGTCTTAGAGTAAGCCATATGTCGTAAAAGTTAAAGTAAGATTCAATGTTATTTTGACCAACTTACACCTGTGAATACAAATGGCACGATCATCAAAATTAAAATAATTCTTACCTTTGTAAAATATGGCAGAAAATGTGACTGCTGGTACCAGTTCTTTAACTTTGTCAATTATAGTAGATTGTTCATATAATGTAGAGTCTTTGTTCCAAATCTGTACAACATCGTCTCTGTCTCGTACACTCACACTTAAACCACCTACTTCATCCTCTGTAGAAAAAAAAATCATTATGCTTGAATGTAAAAACCTGTAAATGGGTAATTAATATATTACTCTAGAGAAAAAGCTTTTCTCTATGTTGAGTGAAATTTCACAGAGACCTTTGTTGGCCCTTTGCAGGGTATGGCAGTAAGGGAGATTTTTTTAAAGGCTATATCATTCACATAATGATGGTTGCAGGACCTCAGCTTTGTTCAAAGTAACAGTATTCCTATATTTCTATGTAGATTCATCTTACCAGTTATCATAGTAATAGACTAGTATTCCTGTAATAAGCTCGTTCTCCGACATTCAGATATATTAATTCCTGTCAGTTTTAATTTTGTTATCATTACATAATACTGTATCTTACCTGAAGCCATATTGTCAGAAAATTGTTCTCCTATTGCTGCTAGCAGTAATTCTTTCCACACCATTGGCTGCAAGAAGAAATACAATTGAATTCATGAAAATGAATTACAATTTCCCTTACAAAATATTTCATAGAAAATAATTTAAATCTGTTATAAAGAAGACTTATGAATATACAAACAATGGCTAAGCTGCCAAGAGGTGCTACATAAAAAATTACTAAATGAGTGAATATGAATAATTATGATGTAAATCTGCATATTTCAAGTAAAGTTGATATGAACATACTGTATCTTTCTTTTGACATTTTAATCGCCAGTTTCCACCATTACGGTTACATTCATCTTCCCTACCAAGAGAATTACATAATATTATACAACACTTGCTTAATAGTAAGGGCCTCTTTTGATGTAAAGGACTAGCTCCTTCAATAGCCACACAATGCGATGTCAAGATGTTTTAATCAAAATTAATTTGAAATAGGATTTTCTTGGGCAATTCTTCCTTGGACATTAACAGGTTGAAATGATTATAAAGCCACAGCAATCTTCAAAATAAATTGCATATAATATTAAGAGCTGTTCTCTTTTGCACAAATGTTAAAAGACAAAGTTCAGACATAGTTTTTCCGTATTTTTTTTTGGTTTCTGCTTTTTTAATTATTTATCGAAGAAAAACCCCCAAGAGTAAATTGAACAATTGCACTCACCATATAGGTCTTCTTTCATTTCGCATTAGATGGTAGCTGTATCTTGTGCTAATTTGACTAATATCTGGGATGTTATTGAATACACTCCAAAACCCCTGACAAAAGAGAGAAAAAAATTGACTATTCTATACAAATTGATAAGTACCAATGTACACAGAAAACTACATAACAAATCTACTTCAGATCAAAAAAGGATCTACAATAAAAACTCCAATTAAATCCTTTATGTAATAATGATTAACTTTGATTTTTATTTCCGTTACTTACAGACGGTTACAACTTCAAATTTACATTTTTTCTATACATTGCAATCTGTTCTAGTCAAGAAGCTTTCAAGTGCTAACCAGTATCCTTGCCAGTCTCAATAGAAATTTGGTTATGCTTCCTCTGTCATAAGACATGAATGAGTTAAACTAAAAAATTATCAGAAAGAAATAAAAAATTTGAAGACAAAAACTCTTACCTGCACAGTATTAACTGTATAAATTTTTCTTAAACATGCTTCATATTCTGCAGCAGATGCTCCTCGAATGGATCTGTAGTTTAAAAAAATCCATTGTTTATGTTATACTTATTACTATAAAATTCAATAGTTTTGGTGTAACTGTAAAAATAAAGTCTAGAAAATATTAGGTTTAGTTTATATCATGCAAACATCCTTTACCTAGAAACTTTTAAGTCTGAAAAGACTATACAGTTGTTTTAATTAACTTTGTGGCAAAACATATGTAATAAAGCTTTATACCTGACAAATTTGGCACACTTGATAATTCTTTCTTAGATTCCAAAAGTATGGTTTATTGATAATTTGAATACTATTAACACAATAGCATTATTAAAAGATCATATGCAGGGGGTGGGGGGTTGATTTTGTATTTGTTTATAGATTGAAATGCTAAATAAATGTTAAACAAACTTTTATTTGTACAGGGGAAATAAAAAGTTGTATAGGTGAAATAAAATGGTAGTTATGTAATGGACTGATAATTATCAAACACAACAGACAGTGTATCCAGACAAATAACACAGTCTCATTCTTCTGTTCATGATTATTCTACTGGCCTATCTACAAAACTAATATAATTGTAGTACATGTACTTTTAAAAAACAATAAAAAAAATCCTTTTTTAAATTAATAATGCTTAATTCAATTGAATCCTTTGGTATAATGCATAAATATTACTTATTGCTCTTATTGTACATCTAATCATGTTTGCAATGTATTCTATGCAGTCTCTATACTCTATCACCTAAATTTCAACTCAATTTGAACGTTTTTTCAATGTTTTGAAGTGTGATTTATAGTTCTAAAGAAATAATAAAGCTAACTGCCTTCCTCCAAACAAATATTTGGGAAAATTGCATTATGACTGCAACCAAGAACCTGTTACATACAATTATAAAAGGCTGAGAAGAATATGTCACTAAATCCATGTAAATGGGAAATTAAAATTATTCCTACAATACTGAGTCTTTTACAGTTTGAATTGAATGATTGATTGAAAGAACATATTTCATGAAGGTTCAAATAAAGGTTATGCTTCAATTTGACATGCATGGATATATAAAAACAAGAGAGATTATGCTGTTTTTCTAGACAGTATTAGATAATCCATACATATGTGACCAAAGATATTGAACTCTATCTAGTCTAAGCCATTATCTGGCTAAATGAGGGTAAATGATGATGAACTTTTCTGAAAATAATATTCCATACTGAATTAGATTTGATAAGACAAACATGTTCACATTTTACAATTCTGTGACAAATTCTGGTGATATTTTCTTTCACGGAACTGAGTAATAAGAGTTGCTCTTATTTGGCTTTCAAAATAACAGAAATACACATACATTCATACAACCACCCTTATTCACATATCTGTACTGTGAATTAATGACATAGATGTTGGCCGTAACAACACATTTCAAAAATTAAAAGCATCAAAGTATTCCCCCTTTCCATACAAATAAATTTATTTTTCGGAAACTCCTATCTTAACCAGGTTGGAACCATTCTTATGTGAAAATTGTTTGACTCTAACTTCAACACTTGCTTTCCACAAGTATAACTATATCTTAGTGATCCCAGCAAAAGCTTAATATGCTGACGCTATTTGATTCTTTTCCCAGTAACACAAAAGCCAATAGAGGATATGATATATATTATTTTCCCACTGTAATTACCTTAACTTGTACCATATAACTAGTAATAGTAATAGTACCAGTTTATTCTTATAATCTAGACTAGACCAGTTAAATTCATAGGACTATACGTGTATTCCTTTGGTACAAAATATAGCATGGTTATTATTAAATTGTAACATCTCAAGAACGAGTATACATGATGAAGGGAATGAATACATAAAAATATTTATTCTGATGACCTATTTGTCAATTCTATGTCAAATACAAATATATAAACAAAATCTGACAGTGAAGTATATCTTACTTGGGCAAACCCAAAATGTCACTTGTCAAATAATCAAATACTAAAATATACTCACTTGTCCAGCCAAAATGTCCATGGTGTTTGCAATGGAACTCCAGTCTGTTCTGTATTTTCTATTTTATTAATAGCTGATCTTGACAACTGAGGACTAGCAGGGGATTGATTATCACTAACATCGAGATGATTCTCACCGGACGCCGCCATTGTGCTGGGGAGGTCGGTCATGTGACCAAAACATCTTACATCAGAGTTCTGTCAGTTTCTATATTTTTGGGTGAAATTTTATTTACCAAATGGCACGATAAAATAGATTTGAGTTACGAAGCACAAATAATAATATTACACTTCATACTGATTTTTTGATTTGGAAGAACTTTTAATATGCAATTATTACATCTTACGTCGGCCAATCACATGACTAATCACATGCTATTACTGAACAAGATGGCGAACCTTAATGTCAGCACAATGTGGCAGTTGTCATTTTTATTATTGACAGTATTTTTACCTGGTGTTCTGGCATTTGATGCTGGTGATGCAATAGCATTGATTCTAGGACTTGCTATTGGAATAGTAGGAATTTGTGCATGTTTAGGGTTATATGCTAGGAAAAGGAGTGGAGTGTAGTCCCATGGAATGGACACCTGAATTGTATACTCTTGACAATTGTACAGTATATGAGTATTGCTTGTACCAATATGAACATCATATTTTTGTTACTTGAGTCACATTTATAAGGATATATATGTACTTTTATTAAAACATCATCATCATCACAATTTGGAAAACAGATTGAGTGCTGATTTTACAAGTCTGTCATGGACATTCAAAGAAAAACTATACTACAACTTCAAGCCAAGCACTTCACTTCCATCCGCATTTGTATGTGATTTATACTCCAACTTCCAAGGGATAAAGGCTTCCTGATATGCAAAATTTATCTATCAACGTCAGTGATCATAATGGAACATCTCACACTGTTTTAGGTATTGTAGATATGTTTAGCAAAGATAGCTGTGTGGAATTATTTGTTTACACCAATGATTATAATAAATCCAGACAAATGAAATTGTTATTAGAAGCATCCCAGGTGATATTGGGAGATGTTCCAATGCTGAACAACTTATTGAATCATTAGTGACAAGTATGAAATCATTGGACACATAATTTGAAAAAAAAATGAGTACCATTTGAAGTGTGAATCATGATTTTTGATTTGAAAGACCTAACGGGGGAGGAAACATCACATGCTGTTGATATTGATTATGACTAAATATTATCTTTAGTGGACATTGGAATACACAAGATCCAACAAGAGCAAAACTTTTCAAATGAAATTGTTCACCTATCATCAAGATATCAGAAGTGCAACCTACAGGAACAAGAACAAAACTTTAATTTGCCATTGTAGCCTTTCTAAAAAAAATTCAGTTTTCATCTTTTTGCTATTGGATATTTTGTACATGGTTTATTTGTTTGTCTAAATATCAATTAATACGTATGTGTACAATGGATGATTCCTGTTTACTTAATTCAATACAATATCCACTGATGAATAGTATCTGTATGATATAGAATTATGAAGAATGAGTAAGATTCAAGATTGTAGTTGTTGAAAATATCAGCTGTTAAATTTGTGTGTTTTTGACTGTTAATGAATTATATAAGAAAGTGCCTATGTAGGATTGACCTACTGTTTGATGTTGACTTTGTAAATTATTTTGATAATTATCAATTCATTCCACTTCTATTTGATTATAAAAAAGGTTATGGTTAATTGGATATACATGTTTGTGAATTTGTAAGACTTAATTCTCCAAAAAACATATAATTGTGTATTGAAAATAATGAGATTTATATAATTAAAGGAATGTATATTATACTAATTTGATATACTGTATTGTATTTTTGTTGTTATTATTCAAAATATTTAAAGATGTTTATGTATTAGCTGGGGCCGTTTTTTTAAAAAATCTTAACTTCTTAACTAAGTATAATCTTAACTATGTCTTTTTTTCTTGCCTAAGTTTTTAACAATTTGTTATTTTTTAAACCACATTCTATGAATCTTAGCTAAGAAAAATCTTAAGATGACAGTAGCGCCTCTATCTGATAAAGTGTGCAAAT